>CM042974.1:7571625-7856625 GCA_023678885.1 Pogostemon cablin
AAAATATGTTCTGCAATTATATTTTCATGTCTAATAACTAATTTGACCATAAAATAGCAAGAAAATGCTTATTTCAATGAGTTCTTGACCTGGCTCACGGAGTAGAATCAACTCTACATTGTGAGTTTTAAGTGACTCTATGGTGCAATCTTCTAGCATTTTTATACTCTGAAAAAAAGTTTTTACCTAAATTCTCATGTCTAACAACTACTTTGACAATAAAAATGACAAGAAAATGCTCACTTCAATTAGTTATTGACCTGGCTCACGGAGTAGTAGAATCAGCTCTGCACTGTGTGTTTTAAGTGACTCTATGGCACGAGCTTCGTAGCAGTTATATTCTCTGAAAACATGTTCTCCAATTTTATACTCATATATAATAACTAATTTGACCATAAAAATTGTAAGAAAATGCTCACTTCAAGGAGTTCTTGTCCTGGATCACGGAGTAGAATCAACTCTGCACTTTGACTTTTTAGTGACACTATGGCGCAAGCTTTCTTGCATTTTTATGCTCTGAAAACTTGTTCTCCAACTATATTCTCAGGTCTAATATCTAATTTTACCATAAAAATGGCAAGAAAATGCTCACTTCAAGTAGTTCTTGACCTGGCTCACGAAGTAAAATCAGCTCTGCACTGTGAGTTTTTAGTGACTCTATGTTGCAAGCTTCCTAGCATTTTATACTCTGAAATCACATTCTCCAACTTTATTCTCTTGTATAATAACAAATTTCTCCATAAAAATGGCAATAAAATTCTCACTTCAAGTAGTTCTTGACCTGACTCACGGAGTTGAATCAACTCTGCACTGTGTGTTTTTAGTGACTATATGGCGCAATCTTCATAATAGTTATATACTCTTAAAATATTTATCCCAACTTTATACTCATCCATAATAACTAATTTGACCATAAAAATGGTAAGAAAATGCCCACTTCAAGGAGTTCTTGTATTGGCTTACGGAGTAAAATTAGCTCTGCACTTTGACTTTTTAGAGACTCTATGCCGCAAGCTTCCTAGCATATTTGTACTCTGAAAACTTGTTATCCAACTATATTCTCAGGTCAAATAACTAATTTGACCATAAAAATGGCAAGAAAATGCTCACTTCAAGTAGTTCTTGACCTGGCTCACGAAGTAAAATCAGCTCTGCACTGTGAGTTTTTAGTGACTCTATGGTGCAAGTTTCCTAACATTTTATACTCTGAAATCACATTCTCCAATTATATTCTCATGTCTAATAACAAATTTGACCATAAAAATGGCAAGAAAATGCTCATTTCAAGTAGTTCTTGATATGGCTCACGCAGTAGAATTAGCTTTGCACTCTGTGTTTTTTAGTGACTCTATAGCGCAAGCTTCGTAGCAGTTATATACTCTTAAAACATTTTCTCTAACTTTATACTCATCCATAATAAGTAATTTGACCATAAAAATGGTAAGAAAATGCTCACTTCAAAGAGTTCTTGTATTGGCTTAAGGACTAAAATCAGCTCTGCACTTTGACTTATTAGTGACTCTATGGTGCAAGCTTCCTAGCATATTTGTACTCTGAAAACTTGTTCTCCAACTTTATTTTCAGGTCTAATAACTAATTTGACCATAAAAAGGCAAGAAAATGCTCACTTCAAGGAGTTTTTGACCTGGCTCACGGAGTAGAATCATCTCTACACTGTGAGTTTTTAGTGACTCTACGGTGCAAGCTTCCTACCATTTTATACTCTGAAATCACGTTCTCCGACTATATTCTCATGTCTAATAATATATTTCATTATAAAAATGGCAAGAAAATGCTCACTTCATGGAGTTCTTGATATCGCTCATGGAGTAGAATCAGTTCTGCACCGTGAGTTTATTATGACACTACGGTACAAGCTTCCTTGCATTTTTATACTCTGAAAATTCATTCTCCAACTATATTCTCATGTCTAATAATTTGTTTGACCATAAAAATGGTTAGAAAATGCTCACTTCAAGGAATTCTTAACCTGGCTCACGGGGTAGAATCAGCTCTTCTTTAACTTTTTGGTGACTCTATGGTGCAAGCTTCTTACCATTTTTATAATCTAAAAACATGTTCTCCAATTGTTTTTTGTCTAATAACTAAGTTGACCATAAAAATGGTAAGAAAATGCTCACTTTAAGGAGTTCTTGACTTGGCTCAAGGACTCGAATCAGCTCTTCTCTTTGAATTTTAGTGACTCTATGACGCAAGCTTCCTAGCCTCTTTATACTCTGAAAATATGTTCTGCAACTATATTATCATGTCTAATAACTAATTTGACCATAAAATAGCAAGAAAATTCTCATTTCAACGAGTTCTTGACCTGGCTCACGGAGTAGAATCAACTCTACATTGTGAGTTTTAAGTGGCTCCATGGTGCAAGCTTCCTAGCATTTTTATACTCTGAAAAAAGTGTTTTACCTATATTCTCATGTCTAATAACTACTTTGACAAGAAAATGCTCACTTCAATGAGTTATTGACCTGGCTCACGGAGTAGAATCAGCTCTGCACTGTGTGTTTTAAGTGACTCAATGGCACAAGCTTCGTAGTAGTTATATTCTCTAAAAACATGTTATCCAATTTTATACTAATATATAATAACTAATTTGACCATAAAAATTGTAAGAAAATGCTCACTTCAAGGAGTTCTTGTCCTGGATCACGGAGTAGAATCAACTCTACACTTTGACTTTTTAGTGACTCTATGGTGCAAGCGTTCTAACATTTTTATGCCCTGAAAACTTGTTCTCCAACTATATTCTCTGGTCTAATATCTAATTTGACCATAAAATTGGCAAGAAAATGCTCACTTCAAGTAGTTCTTGACCTGGCTCACGAAGTAAAATCAACTGTGCCCTGTGAGTTTTTTGTGACTCTATGGTGCAAGCTTCCTAGCATTTTTATGCTCTGAATACATGTTCTACACCTATATTCTCGTGTCTAATTACTACTTTAACCATAAAAATTGCATGAAAATGCTCACTTCAAGGAGTTTTTGACCTGGGTCACGGAGTAGAATCAGCTCTACACTGTGAGTTTTTAGTGACACTATGGTGAAAGCTTCCTAGCATTTTTATGCAATGAATACATGTTCTACATCTATATTCTCGTGTCTAATAACTACTTTAACCATAAAAATGGCAAGAAAATGCTCACTTCAAGGAGTTCTTGACTTGGCTCACGGAGTAGAATCAGCTCTACACTGTATGTTTTTTAGTGACTTTATGGTGTAAACTTCATAGCAGTTATATGCTCTAAAAACATGTTCTCCAACTTTATAATCATATATAATAACTAATTTGACCATAATAATGGCAAGAAAATGCTCACTTCAAGTAGTTCTTGACCTGGCTCACGAAATAAAATCAGCTCTGCACTGTGAGTTTTTAGTGACTCTATGGTGCAAGCTTCCTAGCATTTTATACCTTGAAATCACATTCTCCAATTATATTCTCATGTCTAATAACAAATTTCACCATAAAAATGGCAAGAAAATGCTCACTTAAAGTAGTTCTTGACATGGCTCACACAGTAGAATCAGCTTTGCACTGTGTGTTTTTTAGTGACTCTATGGCGCAAGCTTCGTAGCAGTTATATAATCTTAAAACATTTTCTCCAACTTTATACTCATCCATAATAACTAATTTGACCATAAAAATGGTAAGAAAATGCTTACTTCAACGAATTCTTGTATTGGCTTAAGGAGAAAAATCAGCTCTGCACTTTGACTTATTAGTGACTCTATGGCGCAATCTTCCTAGCATATTTGTACTCTGAAAACTTGTTCTCCAACTTTATTCTCAGGTCTAATAACTAATTTGACCATAAAAAAGGCAAGAAAATGCTCACTTCAAGGAGTTCTTGACCTGGCTCACGGAGTAGAATCAGCTCTGCACTTTGAGTTTTTAGTGACTCTACGGTGCAAGCTTCCTACCATTTTATACTCTGAAATCACGTTCTCCGATTATATTCTCATGTCTAATAACATATTTCACCATAAAAATGGCAAGAAAATGCTCACTTCAAGGAGTTCTTGACCTCACTCACGGAGTAGAATCAGTTCTGCACCGTGAGTTTATTATGACACTACGGTACAAGCTTCCTTGCATTTTTATATTCTGAAAACACATTCTTCAACTATATTCTCATGTCTAATATCTAATTTGACCATAAAAATGGCAAGAAAATCCTCACTTCAAGGAATTCTTAACCTGGCTCACGGGGTAGAATCAGCTCTTCTTTAACTTTTTGGTGACTCCATGATGCAAGCTTCTTACCATTTTTTATACTATGAAAACATGTTCTCCAACTATATTTTTCTGTCTTATAACTAATTTGACCATAAAAATGGTAAGAAAATGCTCACTTTAACGAGTTCTTGACTTGGCTCACGGAGTCGAATCAGCTCTCCACTTTGACTTTTTAGTGACTCTATGACGCAAGCTTCCTATCCTTTTTATACTCTGAAAATATGTTCTGCAACTATATTATCATGTCTAATAATTAATTTGACCATAATATATTAAGAAAATGCTCATTTCAACGAGTTCTTGACCTGGCTCACAGAGTAGAATCAACTCTACATTGTGAGTTTTAAGTGACTCTATGGTGCAAGCTTCATAGCATTTTTATACTTAAAATTTTTTTTTACCTATATTATCATGTCTATTAACTACTTTGACCATAAAAATGACTAGAAAATGCTCACTTCAAGGAGTTATTGACCTGGCTCACGGAGTAGAATCAGCTCTGCACTGTGTGTTTTTAGTGACTCTATGGCACAAGCTTCGTAGCAGTTATATGCTCTGAAAATATGTTCTCCAATTTTATACTTATATATAATAACTAATTTGACCATAAAAATTGTAAGAAAATGCTCACTTCAAGGAGTTCTTGTCCTGGATCACGGAGTAGAATCAGCTCTGCACTTTGACTTTTTAGTGACTCTATGGCGCAAGCTTTCTAGCATTTTATACTCTGAAAACTTGTTCTCCAACTATATTCTCAGGTCTAATATCTAATTTGACCATAAAAATGGCAAGAAAATGTTCACTTCAAGTAGTTCTTGACCTGGCTCACGAAGTAAATTCAACTCTGCATTGTGAGTTTTTAGTAACTCTATGGTGCAAGCTTCCTAGCATTTTTATGCTCTGAATACATGTGCTACACCTATATTCTCGTGTCTAATAACAACTTTAACCATAAAAATGGTAAGAAAATGCTCACTTCAAGGAGTTCTTGACCTGGCTCACGGAGTAGAATCAGCTCTACACTGTATGTTTTTTAGTGACTTTATGGTGTAAACTTGTAGCAGTTATATGCTCTGAAAATATGTTCTCCAACTTTATACTCATATATAATAACTAATTTGACCATAAAAATGGTTAGTAAATGCTCACTTCAAGTAGTTCTTGTCCTGGCTCACTGAGTAGAATCAGTTCTGCACTTTGACTTTTTAATGACTCTATGGCGCAAGCTTTCTAGCATTTTTATACTCTGAAAACTTGTTCTCCAACTATATTTTCAGGTCTAATAACTTATTTGACCATAAAAATGGCAAGAAAATGCTCACTTCAAGTAGTTCTTGACCAGGCTCACGAAGTAAAATCAACTCTGCATTGTGAGTTTTTAGTGACTCTATGTTGCAAGCTTCCTAACATTTTATACTCTAAAATCACGTTCTCCAACTATATTCTCTTGTCTAATGACAAATTTCTCCATAAAAATGGCAAGAAAATGCTCACTTCAAGTAGTTATTGACCTGGCTCACGGAGTAGAATCAGCTCTGCACTGTGTGTTTTTAGTGACTATATGGCGCAATCTTCATAATAGTTTTATACTCTTAAAACATTTTCTCCAACTTTATACTCATCCATAATAACTAATTTGACCATAAAAGTGGTAAGAAAATGCTCACTTCAAGGAGTTCTTGTATTGGCTTACGGAGTAAAATCAGCTCTGCACTTTGACTTTTAGTGATTCTATGGCGCAAGCTTCCGAATATATTTGTTCTCTGAAAACTAGTTCTCCGACTATATTCTCAGGTCTAATAACTAATTTGACCATAAAAATGGCAATAAAATGCTCACTTCAATTAGTTCTTGCCCTGGCTCACGAAGTAAAATCAGCTCTGCACTGTGAGTTTTTAGTGACTCTATGATGCAAGCTTCCAAGCATTTTATACTCTGAAATCACATTCTCCAATTATATTCTCATGTCTAATAACAAATTTCACCATAAAAATGGCAAGAAAATGCTCAATTCATGTAGTTCTTGACATGGCTCACGCAGTAGAATCAGCTTTCCACTGTGTGTTTTTTAGTGACTCTATGGCGCATGCTTCATAGCAGTTATATACTCTTAAAACATTTTCTCCAACTGTATACTCATCCATAATAACTAATTTGACCATAAAAATGGTAAGAAAATGCTCACTTCAACGAGTTCTTGTATTGGCTTAAGGAGTAAAATCAGCCCTGCACTTTGACTTATTAGTGACTCTATGGCGCAAGCTTCCTAGCATATTTGTACTCTGAAAACTTGTTCTCCAACTTTATTCTCAGGTCTAATAAATAATTTGACCATAAAAAAGGCAAGAAAATGCTCACTTCAAGGAGTTCTTGACCTGGCTCACGGAGTAGAATCAGCTCTGCACTGTGAGTTTTTAGTGACTCGACGGTGCAAGCTTCCTACCATTTTATACTCTGAAATCACGTTCTCTGACTATATTATCATGTCTAATAACAAATTTCACCATAAAAATGGCAAGAAAATGCTCACTTTAAGGAGTTCTTGACCTCGCTCACGGAGTAGAATCAGTTCTGCACAGTGAGTTTATTATGACACTACGTCACAACTTCCTTGCATTTTTATACTCCGAAAACACATTCTCCAACTATATTCTCATGTCTAATAATTGTTTGACCATAAAAATGGTATGAAAATGCTCACTTCAAGGAATTCTTAACCTGGCTCACGGGGTAGAATCAGCTCTTCTTTAACTTTTTGGTGACTCTATGGTGCAAGCTTCTTACCATTTTTATACTCTGAAAACATGTTCTCCAACTATATTTTTTATGTCTAATAACTAATTTGACCATAAAAATGGTAAGAAAATGCTCACTTTAAGGAGTTCGTGACTTGGCTCACGGATTCGAATCAGCTCACCACTTTGACTTTTTAGTGACTCTATGACGCAAGCTTCCTAGACTTTTTATACTCTGAAAGTATGTTCTGCAACTATATTATCATGTCTAATAACTAATTTGACCATAAAATAGCAAGAAAATGCTCATTTCAACGAGTTCTTGACCTGGCTCACGGAGTAGAATCAACTCTACATTTTGAGTTTTAAGTGACTCTATGGTGCAAGCTTCCTAGCATTTTTATACTCTGAAAAAAAGTTCTTTACCTATATTCTCATGTCTAATAACTACTTTGACCATAAAAATGGCAAGAAAATGCTCACTTCAAGGAGTTCTTGACCTGGCTCATAGAGTATAATCAGCTCTACACTGTATGTTTTTTAGTGACTTTATGGTGTAAATTTGGTCGCAGTTATATGCTCTGAAAACATGTTCTTCAACTTTATACTCATATATAATAACTAATTTGACCATAAAAATGGTTAGAAAATGCTCACTTCAAGGAGTTCTTGTCCTGGCTCACTGAGTAGAATCAGTTCTGCACTTTAACTTTTTAGTGACTCTATGGCGCAAGCTTTCTAGCATTTTATACTCTGAAAACTTGTTCTCCAACTATATTCTCAGGTCTAATAACTTATTTGACCATAAAAATGGCAAGAAAATGCTCCCTTCAAGTAGTTCTTGACCATGTCAGCTCTGCATTGTGAGTTTTTAGTGACTCTTTATTGCAAGCTTCCTTGCATTTTATACTCTAAAATCACGTTCTCCAACTATATTCTCTTGTCTAATAACAAATTTCTCCATAAAAATGGCAAGAAAATGCTCACTTCAAGTAATTCTTGACCTGGCTCACGGAGTAGAATCAGCTCTGCACTGTGTGTTTTTAGTGACTATATGGCGCAATCTTCATAATAGTTATATACTCTTAAAACATTTTCTCCAACTTTATACTCATACATAATAACTAATTTGACCATAAAAATGGTAAGAAAATGCTCACTTCAAGGAGTTCTTGTATTGGCTTACGCAGTAAAATCAGCTCTGCACTTTGACTTTTTAGTGACTCTATGGCGCAAGCTTCCTAGCATATTTGTTCTCTGAAAACATGTTCTCCAACTATATTCTCAGGTCTAATAACTAATTTGACCATAAAATGGCAAGAAAATGCTCACTTCAATTAGTTCTTGACCTGGCTCGCGAAGTAAAATCAGCTCTGCACTGTGAGTTTTTAGTGACTCTATGGTGCAAGCTTCCAAGCATTTTATACTCTGAAATCACATTCTCCAATTATATTCTCATGTCTAATAACAAATTTCACCATAAAAATGGCAAGAAAATGCTCACTTCAAGTAGTTCTTGACATGGATCACGGAGTAGAATCAGCTTTCCACTGTGTGCTTTTTAGTGACTCTATGGCGCAAGCTTCGTAGCAGTTATATACACTTAAAACATTTTCTCCAACTTTATACTCATCCATAATAACTAATTTGACCATAAAAATGGTAAGTAAATGCTCACTTCAACGAGTTCTTGTATTGGCTTAAGGAGTAAAATCAGCTCTGCACTTTAACTTATTAGTGACTCAATGGCGCAAGCTTCCTAGCATATTTGTACTCTGAAAACTTGTTCTCCAACTTTATTCTCAGGTCTAATAACTAATTTGACCATAAAGAAGGCAAGAAAATGCTCACTTCAAGGAGTTCTTGACCTGGCTCACGGAGTAGAATCAGCTCTGCACTGTGAGTTTTTAGTGACTTGACAATGCAAGCTTCCTACCATTTTATACTTTGAAATCACGTTCTCTGACTATATTCTCATGTCTAATAATAAATTTCACCATAAAAATGGCATGAAATTGCTCACTTCAAGGAGTTCTTGACCTCGCTCACGGAGTAGAATCAGTTCTGCACCGTGAGTTTATTATGACACTATGGTACAAGCTTCCTTGCATTTTTATACTGTGAAAACACATTCTCCAACTATATTCTCATGCCTAATAATTTGTTTGACCATAAAAATGGTAAGAAAATGCTCACTTCAAGGAATTCTTAACCTGGCTCACGGGGTAGAATCAGCTCTTCTTTATCTTTTTGGGGACTCTATGGTGCAAGCTTCTTACCATTTTTATACTCTGAAAACATGTTCTCCAACTATATTTTTATGTCTAATAACTAATTTGATCATAAAAATGGTAAGAAAATGCTCACTTTAAGAAGTTCGTGACTTGGCTCACGGATTCGAATCAGCTCCCCACTTTGACTTTTTAGTGACTCTATGACGCAAGCTTCCTTGCCTTTTTATTCTCTGAAAATATGTTCTGCAACTATATTATCATGTCTAATAACTAATTTGACCATAAAGTAGCAAGAAAATGCTCATTTCAACGAGTTCTTGACTTGGCTCACGGAGTAGAATCAACTCTACATTGTGAGTTTTAAGTGACTCTATGGTGCAAGCTTCCTAGCATTTTTATACTCTGAAAAAAAGTTCTTTACCTATATTCTCATGTCTAATAACTACTTTGACCATAAAAATGACAAGAAAATGCTCACTTCAAGGAGTTATTGACCTGACTCACGGAGTAGAATCAGCTCTGCACTGTGTGTTTTAAGTGACTCTATGGCACAATCTTCGTAGCAGTTATATGCTCTGAAAACATGTTCTCCAATTTTATACTCATATATAATAACTAATTTGACCATAAAAATTGTATGAAAATGCTCACTTCAAGGAGTTCTTGTCCTGGATCACGGACTAGAATCAGCTCTGCACTTTGACTTTTTAGTGACTCTATGGCGCAAGCTTTCTAACATTTTTATACTCTAAAACTTGTTCTACAACTATATTCTCAGGTCTAATATCTAATTTGACCATAAAAATGGCATGAAAATGCTCACTTCAAGTAGTTCTTGACCTGGCTCACGAAGTAAAATCAACTCTGCACTGTGAGTTTTTAGTGACTCTATGGTGCAAGCTTCCTAGCACTTTTATGCTCTGAATACATGTTCTACATCTATATTCTCATGTCTAATAACTACTTTAACCTTAAAAATGGCAAGAAAATGCTCACTTCAAGGAGTTCTTGACCTGGCTCACGGAGTATAATCAGCTCTACACTGTATGTTGTTTAGTGACTTTATGGTGTAAACTTGGTAGCAGTTATATGCTATAAAAACATGTTCTCCAACTTTATACTCATATATAATAACTAATTTGACCATAAAAATGGTTAGAAAATGCTCACTTCAAGGAGTTCTTGTCCTGGCTCACTGAGTAGAATCAGTTCTGCACTTTAATTTTTTAGTGACTCTATGGCGCAAGCTTTCTAGCATTTTTATACTCTGAAAACTTGTTCTCCAACTATATTCTCAGGTCTAATAACTTATTTGACCATAAAAATGGCAAGAAAATGCTCACTTCAAGTAGTTCTTGACCATGCTCACGAAGTAAAATCAGCTCTGCATTATGAGTTTTTAGTGACTCTATGTTGCAAGCTTCCTTGCATTTTATACTCTGAAATCACGCTCTCCAACTATATTCTATTGTCTAATAACAAATTTCTCCATAAAAATGGCAAGAAAATGCTCACTTCAAGTAGTTCTTGACCTGGCTCACGGAGTAGAATCAGCTCTGCACTGTTTGTTTTTAGTGACTATATGGCGCAATCTTCATAATAGTTATATATTCCTAAAACATTTTCTCCAACTTTATACTCATCCATAATAACTAATTTGATCATAAAAATGGTAAGAAAATGCTCACTTCAAGGAGTTCTTGTATTGGCTTACGGAGTAAAATCAGCTCTGCACTTTGACTTTTTAGTGACTCTATGGCGCAAGCTTCCTAGCATATTTGTTCTCTGAAAACATGTTCTCCAACTATATTCTTAGGTCTAATAACTAATTTGACCATAAAAATGGCAAGAAAATGCTCACTTCAATTAGTTCTTGACCTGGCTCACGAAGTAAAATCAGCTCTGCACTGTGAGTTTTTAGTGACTCTATGGTGCAAGCTTCCAAGCATTTTATACTCTGAAATCACATTCTCCAATTATATTCTCATGCCTAATAACATATTTCACCATAAAAATGGCAATAAAATGCTCACTACAAGTAGTTCTTGACATGGCTCACGCAGTAGAATCAGCTTTCCACAGTGTGTTTTTTAGTGACTCTATGGCGCAAGCTTCGTAGCAGTTATATACTCTTAAAACATTTTCTCCAACTTTATATTCATCCATAATAACTAATTTGACCATAAAAGTGGTAAGAAAATGCTCACTTCAACGAGTTCTTGTGTTTTTAGTGACTATATGGCGCAATCTTCATAATAGTTATATAATCCTAAAACATTTTCTCCAACTTTATACTCATCCATAATAACTAATTTGACCATAAAAATGGTAAGAAAATGCTCACTTCAAGGAGTTCTTGCCCTGGCTCACTGAGTAGAATCAGTTCTGCACTTTAATTTTTTAGTGACTCTATGGCGCAAGCTTTCTAGCATTTTTATACTCTGAAAACTTGTTCTCCAACTATATTCTCAGGTCTAATAACTTATTTGACCATAAAAATGGCAAGAAATTGCTCACTTCAAGTAGTTCTTGACCATGCTCACGAAGTAAAATCAGCTCTGCATTATGAGTTTTTAGTGACTCTATGTTGCAAGCTTCCTTGCTTTTTATACTCTGAAATCACGTTCTCCAACTATATTCTATTGTCTAATAACAAATTTCTCCATAAAAATGGCAAGAAAATGCTCTCTTCAAGTAGTTCTTGACCTGGCTCACGGAGTAGAATCAGCTCTGCACTGTTTGTTTTTAGTGACTATATAGCGCAATCTTCATAATAGTTATATAATCCTAAAACAATTTTCTCCAACTTTATACTCATCCATAATAACTAATTTGACCATAAAAATGGTAAGAAAATGCTCACTTCAACGAGTTCTTGTATTGGCTTAAGGAGTAAAATCAGCTCTGCACTTTGACTTATTAGTGACTCTATGGCGCAAGCTTCCTAGCATATTTGTACTCTAAAAACTTGTTCTCCAACTTTATTCTCAGGTCTAATAACTAATTTGACCATAAAGAGGGCAAGAAAATGCTCACTTAAAGGAGTTCTTGACCTGACTCACGGAGTAGAATCAGCTCTGCACTGTGACTTTTTAGTGACTCGACGGTGCAAGCTTCCTACCATTTTATACTCTGAAATCACGTTCTCTGACTATATTCTCTTGTCTAATAACAAATTTCACCATAAAAATGGCAAGAAAATGCTCACTTCAAGGAGTTCTTGACCTCGCTCACGGAGTAGAATCAGTTCTGCACCGTGAGTTTATTATGACACTACGGTACAAGCTTCCTTGCATTTTTATACTCTGAAAACACATTCTCCAACTATATTCTCTTGTCTAATAATTTGTTTGACCATAAAAATTGTAAGAAAATGCTCACTTCAAGGAATTCTTAACCTGGCTCACGGGGTAGAATCAACTCTTCTTTAACTTTTTGGGGACTCTATGGTGCAAGCTTCTTACCATTTTTATACTCTGAAAACATGTTCTCCAACTATATTTTTATGTCTAATAACTAATTTGACCATAAAAATGGTAAGAAAATGCTCACTTTAAGGAGTTCGTGACTTGGCTCACGGATTCGAATCAGCTCCCCACTTTGACTTTTTAGTGACTCTATGACGCAAGCTTCCTTACCTTTTTATTCTCTGAAAATATGTTCTGCAACTATATTATCATGTCTAATAACTAATTTGACCATAAAGTAGCAAGAAAATGCTCATTTCAACGAGTTCTTGACCTGGCTCACGGAGTAGAATCAACTCTACATTGTGAGTTTTAAGTGACTCTATGGTGCAAGCTTCCTAGCATTTTTATACTCTGAAAAAAGGTTCTTTACCTATATTCTCATGTCTAATAACTACTTTGACCATAAAAATGACAAGAAAATGCTCACTTCAAGGAGTTATTGACCTGGCTCACGGAGTAGAATCAGCTCTGCACTGTGTATTTTAGGTGACTCTATGGCACAATCTTCGTAGCAGTTATATGCTCTGAAAACATGTTCTCCAATTTTATACTCATATATAATAACTAATTTGACCATAAAAATTGTAAGAAAATGCTCACTTCAAGGAGTTCTTGTCCTGGATCACGGAGTAGAATCAGCTCTGCACTTTGACTTTTTACTGACTCTATGGCGCAAGCTTTCTAGCATTTTTATACTCTGAAAACTTGTTCTCCAACTATATTCTCAGGTCTAATATCTAATTTGACCATAAAAATGGCATGAAAATGCTCACTTCAAGGAGTTCTTGACCTGGCTCACGAAGTAAAATCAACTCTACACTGTGAGTTTTTAGTGACTCTATGGTGCAAGCTTCCTAGCACTTTTATGCTCTGAATACATGTTCTACATCTATATTCTCATGTCTAATAACTACTTTAACCTTAAAAATGGCAAGAAAATGCTCACTTCAAGGAGTTCTTGACCTGGCTCACGGAGTATAATCAGCTCTACACTGTATGTTGTTTAGTGACTTTATGGTGTAAACTTGGTAGCAGTTATATGCTCTAAAAACATGTTCTCCAACTTTATACTCATATATAATAACTAATTTGACCATAAAAATGGTTAGAAAATGCTCACTTCAAGGAGTTCTTGTCCTGGCTCACTGAGTAGAATCAGTTCTGCACTTTAATTTTTTAGTGACTCTATGGCGCAAGCTTTCTAGCATTTTTATACTCTGAAAACTTGTTCTCCAACTATATTCTCAGGTCTAATAACTTATTTGACCATAAAAATGGCAAGAAAATGCTCACTTCAAGTAGTTCTTGACCATGCTCACGAAGTAAAATCAGCTCTGCATTATGAGTTTTTAGTGACTCTATGTTGCAAGCTTCCTTGCTTTTTATACTCTGAAATCACGTTCTCCAACTATATTCTATTGTCTAATAACAAATTTCTCCATAAAAATGGCAAGAAAATGCTCTCTTCAAGTAGTTCTTGACCTGGCTCACGGAGTAGAATCAGCTCTGCACTGTTTGTTTTTAGTGACTATATAGCGCAATCTTCATAATAGTTATATAATCCTAAAACATTTTCTCCAACTTTATACTCATCCATAATAACTAATTTGATCATAAAAATGGTAAGAAAATGCTCACTTCAAGGAGTTCTTGTATTGGCTTACGGAGTAAAATCAGCTCTGCACTTTGACTTTTTAGTGACTCTATTGCGCAAGATTCCTAGCATATTTGTTCTCTGAAAACTTGTTCTCCAACTATATTCTCAGGTCTAATAACTAATTTGACCATAAAAATGGCAAGAAAATGCTCACTTCATTTAGTTCTTGACCTGGCTCACGAAGTAAAATCAGCTCTGCACTGTGAGTTTTTAGTGACTCTATGGTGCAAGCCTCCAAGCATTTTATACTCTGAAATCACATTCTCCAATTATATTCTCACGTCTAATAACAAATTTCACCATAAAAATGGCAAGAAAATGCTCACTTCAAGTAGTTCTTGACATGGCTCACGCAGTAGAATCAGTTTTCCACAGTGTGTTTTTTAGTGACTCTATGGCGCAAGCTTAGTAGCAGTTATATACTCTTAAAACATTTTCTCCAACTTTATACTCATCCATAATAACTAATTTGACCATAAAAATGGTAAGAAAATGCTCACTTCAACAAGTTCTTGTATTGGCTTAAGGAGTAAAATCAGCTCTGCACTTTGACTTATTAGTGACTCTATGGCGCAAGCTTCCTAGCATATTTGTACTCTAAAAACTTGTTCCCCAACTTTATTCTCAGGTCTAATAACTAATTTGACCATAAAGAAGGCAAGAAAATGCTCACTTCAAGGAGTTCTTGACCTGACACACGGAGTAGAATCAGCTCTGCACTGTGAGTTTTTAGTGACTCGACGGTGCAAGTTTCCTACCATTTTTTACTCTGAAATCACGTTCTCTGACTATATTCTCTTGTCTAATAACAAATTTCACCATAAAAATGGCAAGAAAATGCTCACTTCAAGGAGTTCTTGACCTCGCTCACGGAGTAGAATCAGTTCTGCACCGTGAGTTTATTATGACACTACGGTACAAGCTTCCTTGCATTTTTATACTCTGAAAACACATTCTCCAACTATATTCTCATGTCTAATAATTTGTTTGACCATAAAAATGGTAAGAAAATGCTCACTTCAAGGAATTATTAACCTGGCTCACGGGATAGAATCAGCTCTTCTTTAACTTTTTGGGGACTCTAGAGTGCAAGCTTCTTATCATTTTTATACTCTGAAAACATGTTCTCCAACTATATTTTTATGTCTAATAACTAATTTGACCATAAAAATGGTAAGAAAATGCTCACTTTAAGGAGTTCGTGACTTGGCTCACGGATTCGAATCAGCTCACCACTTTGACTTTTTAGTGACTCTATGACGCAAGCTTCCTAGACTTTTTATACTCTGAAAGTATGTTCTGCAACTATATTATCATGTCTAATAACTAATTTGACCATAAAATAGCAAGAAAATGCTCATTTCAACGAGTTCTTGACCTGGCTCACGGAGTAGAATCAACTCTACATTGTGAGTTTTAAGTGACTCTATGGTGCAAGCTCCTAGCATTTTTATACTCTAAAAAAAAGTTCTTTACCTATATTCTCATGTCTAATAACTACTTTGACCATAAAAATGACAAGAAAATGCTCACTTCAAGGAGTTATTGACCTGGCTCATGGAGTAGAATCAGCTCTGCACTGTGTGTTTTAAGTGACTCTATGGCACAATCTTCGTAGCAGTTATATGCTCTGAAAACATGTTCGCCAATTTTATACTCATATATAATAACTAACTTGACTATAAAAATTGTAAGAAATGCTAACTTCAAGGAGTTCTTGTCCTGGATCACGGACTAGAATCAGCTCTGGACTTTGACCTTTTAGTGACTCTATGGCGAAAGCTTTCTAGCATTTTTATACTCTGAAAACTTGTTCTCCAACTATATTCTCAAGTCTATTATCTAATTTGACCATAAAAATGGCAAAAAAATGCTCACTTCAAGTAGTTCTTGACCTGGCACACGAAGTAAAATCAACTCTGCACTGTGAGTTTTTAGTGACTCTATGGTGCAAGCTTCCTAGCATTTTTATGCTCTGAATACATGCTCTACATCTATATTCTCATGTCTAATTACTACTTTAACCTTAAAAATGGCAAGAAAATGCCCACTTCAAGGAGTTCTTGACATGGCTCACGGAGTAGAATCAGCTCTACACTGTATGTTTTTTAGTGACTGGTGTAAACTTGGTAGCAGTTATATGCTCTGAAAACATGTTCTCCAACTTTATACTCATATATAATAACTAATTTGACCATAAAAATGGTTAGAAAATGCTCACTTCAATGAGTTCTTGTCCTGGCTCACTGAGTAGAATCAGTTCTGCACTTTAACTTTTTAGTGACTCTATGGCGCAAGCTTTCTAGCATTTTTATACTCAGAAAACTTGATCTCCAACTATATTCTCAGGTCTAATAACTTATTTGACCATAAAAATGGCAAGAAAATGCTCACTTCAAGTAGTTCTTGACCATGCTCACGAAGTAAAATCAGCTCTGCATTATGAGTTTTTAGTGACTCTATGTTGCAAGCTTCCTTCCTTTTTATACTCTGAAATCACGTTCTCCAACTATATTCTATTGTCTAATAACAAATTTCTCCATAAAAATGGCAAGAAAATGCTCACTTCAAGTAGTTCTTGACTTGGCTCACGGAGTAGAATCAGCTCTGCACTGTTTGTTTTTAGTGACTATATGGCGCATTCTTCATAATAGTTATATAATCCTAAAACATTTTCTCCAACTTTATACTCATCCATAATAACTAATTTGATCATAAAAATGGTAAGAAAATGCTCACTTCAAGGAGTTCTTGTATTGGCTTACGGAGTAAAATCAGCTCTGCACTTTGACTTTTTAGTGACTCTATGGCGCAAGATTCCTAGCATATTTGTTCTCTGAAAACTTGTTCTCCAACTATATTCTCAGGTCTAATAACTAATTTGACCATAAAAATGGCAAGAAAATGCTCACTTCATTTAGTTCTTGACCTGGCTCACGAAGTAAAATCAGCTCTGCACTGTGAGTTTTTAGTGACTCTATGGTGCAAGTTTCCAAGCATTTTATACTCTGAAATCACATTCTCCAATTATATTCTCATGTCTAATAACAAATTTCACCATAAAAATGGCAAGAAAATGCTCACTTCAAGTAGTTCTTGACATGGCTCACGCAGTAGAATCAGCTTTCCACAGTGTGTTTTTTAGTGACTCTATGGCGCAAGCTTAGTAACAGTTATATACTCTTAAAACATTTTCTCCAACTTTATACTCATCCATAATAACTAATTTGACCATAAAAATGGTAATAAAATGCTCACTTCAACGAGTTCTTGTATTGGCTTAAGGAGTAAAATCAGCTATGCACTTTGACTTATTAGTGACTCTATGGCGCAAGCTTCCTAGCATATTTGTACTCTAAAAACTTGTTCTCCAACTTTATTCTCAGGTCTAATAACTAATTTGACCATAAAGAAGGCAAGAAAATGCTCACTTCAAGGAGTTCTTGACCTGACTCACGGAGTAGAATCAGCTCTGCACTGTGAGTTTTTAGTGACTCGACGGTGCAAGCTTCCTACCATTATATACTCTGAAATCACGTTCTCTGACTATATTCTCTTGTCTAATAACAAATTTCACAATAAAAATGGCAAGAAAATGCTCACTTCAAGGAGTTCTTGACCTCGCTCACGGATTAGAATCAGTTCTGCACCGTGAGTTTATTATGACACTACGTTACAAGCTTCCTTGCATTTTTATACTCTGAAAACACATTCTCCAACTATATTCACATGTCTAATAATTTGTTTGACCATAAAAATGGTAAGAAAATGCTCACTTCAAGGAATTCTTAACCTGGCTCACGGGATAGAATCAGCTCTTCTTTAACTTTTTGGGGACTCTATGGTGCAAGCTTCTTATCATTTTTATACTCTGAAAACATGTTCTCCAACTATATTTTTATGTCTAATAACTAATTTGACCATAAAAATGGTAAGAAAATGCTCACTTTAAGGAGTTCGTGACTTGGCTCACGGATTCGAATCAGCTCTCCACTTTGACATTTTAGTGACTCTATGACGCAATCTTCCTAGCCTTTTTATACTCTGAAAATATGTTCTGCAACTATATTATCATGTCTAATAAATAATTTGACCATAAAATAGCAAGAAAATGCTCATTTCAACGAGTTCTTGACCTGGCTCACGGAGTAGAATCAACTCTACATTGTGAGTTTTAAGTGACTCTATGGTGCAAGCTCCTAGCATTTTTATACTCTAAAAAAAGTTCTTTACCTATATTCTCATATATAATAACTACTTTGACCATAAAAATGACAAGAAAATGCTCACTTCAAGGAGTTATTGACCTGGCTTATGGAGTAAAATCAGCTCTGCACTGTGTGTTTTAAGTGACTCTATGGCACAATCTTCGTAGCAGTTATATGCTCTGAAAACATGTTCTCCAATTTTATACTCACATAAAATAACTAACTTGACCATAAAAATTGTAAGAAATGCTAACTTCAAGGAGTTCTTGTCCTGGATCACGGACTAGAATCAGCTCTGGACTTTGACCTTTTAGTGACTCTATGGCGCAAGCTTTCTAGCATTTTTATACTCTGAAAACTTGTTCTCCAACTATATTCTCAAGTCTATTATCTAATTTGACCACAAAAATGGCAAAAAAATGCTCACTTCAAGTAGTTCTTGACCTGGCACACGAAGTAAAATCAACTCTGCACTGTGAGTTTTTAGTGACTCTATGGTGCAAGCTTCCTAGCATTTTTATGCTCTGAATACATGTTCTACATCTATATTCTCATGTCTAATAACTACTTTAACCTTAAAAATGGCAAGAAAATGCTCACTTCAAGGAGTTCTTGACATGGCTCACGGAGTAGAATCAGCTCTACACTGTATGTTTTTTAGTGACTGGTGTAAACTTGGTAGCTGTTATATGCTCTGAAAACATGTTCTCCAACTTTATACTCATATATAATAACTAATTTGACCATAAAAATGGTTAGAAAATGCTCACTTCAATGAGTTCTTGTCCTGGCTCACGGAGTAGAATCAGTTCTGCACTTTAACTTTTTAGTGACTCTATGGCGCAAGCTTTCTAGCATTTTTATACTCAGAAAACTTGTTCTCCAACTATATTCTCAGGTCTAATAACTTATTTGACCATAAAAATGGCAAGAAAATGCTCACTTCAAGTAGTTCTTGACCATGCTCACGAAGTAAAATCAGCTCTGTATTGTGAGTTTTTAGTGACTCTATGTTGCAAGCTTCCTTGCATTTTATACTCTGAAATCACGTTCTCCAACTATATTCTCTTGTCTAATAACAAATTTCTCCATAAAAATGGCAAGAAAATGCTCAGTTCAAGTAGTTCTTGACTTGGCTCACGGAGTAGAATCAGCTCTGCACTGTGTGTTTTTAGTGACTATATGGCACAATCTTCATAATAGTTATATACTCTTAAAACATTTTCTCCAACTTTATACTCATCCATAAAAACTAATTTGACCATAAAAATGGTAAGAAAATGCTCACTTCAAGGAGTTCTTGTATTGGCTTACGGAGTAAAATCAGCTCTGCACTTTGACTTTTTAGTGACTCTATGGCGCAAGCTTCCTAGCATATTTGTTCTCTGAAAACTTGTTTTCCAACTGTATTCTCAGGTCTAATAACTAATTTGACCATAAAAATTGCAAGAAAATGCTGACTTCAATTAGTTCTTGACCTGGCTCATGAAGTAAAATCAACTCTGCACTGTGAGTTTTTAGTGACTCTATGGTGCAAGCTTCCAAGCATTTTATACTCTGAAATCACATTCTCCAATTATATTCTCATGTCTAATAACAAATTTCACCATAAAAATGGCAAGAAAATGCTCACTTCAAGTAGTTCTTGACATGGCTCACGCAGTAGAATCAGCTTTCCACAGTGTGTTTTTTAGTGACTCTATGGCGCAAGCTTAGTAGCAGTTATATACTCTTAAAACATTTTCTCCAACTTTATACTCATCCATAATAACTAATTTGACCATAAAAGTGGTAAGAAAATGCTCACTTCAACGAGTTCTTGCATTGGCTTAAGGAGTAAAATCAGCTCTGCACTTTGACTTATTAGTGACTCTATGGCGCAAGCTTCCTAGCATATTTGTACTCTGAAAACTTGTTCTCCAACTTTATTCTCAGGTCTAATAACTAATTTGACCATAAAGAAGGCAAGAAAATGCTCACTTCAAGGAGTTCTTGACCTGAATCACGGAGTAGAATCAACTCTGCACTATGAGTTTTTAGTGACTCGACGGTACAAGCTTCCTACCATTTTATACTCTGAAATCACGTTCTCTGACTATATTCTCATGTCTAATAACAAATTTCACCATAAAAATGGCAAGAAAATGCTCACTTCTAGAAGTTCTTGACCTCGCTCACGGAGTAGAATCAGTTCTGCACCGTGAGTTTATTATGACACTACGGTACAAGCTTCCTTGCATTTTTATACTCTGAAAACACATTCTCCAACTATATTCTCATGTCTAATAATTTGTTTGACCATAAAAATGGTAAGAAAATGCTCACTTCGAGGAATTCTTAACCTGGCTCACGGGGTAGAATCAGCTCTTCTTTAACTTTTTGGTGACTCTATGGTGCAAGCTTCTTACCATTTTTATACTCTGAAAACATGTTCTCCAACTATATTTTTATGTCTAATAACTAATTTGACCATAAAAATGGTAAGAAAATGCTCACTTTAAGGAGTTCTTGACTTGGCTCACGGAGTCGAATCAGCTCTCCACTTTGATTTTTTAGTGACTCTATGACGCAAGCTTCCAAGCCTTTTATTACTCTGAAAATATGTTCTGCAACTATATTATCATTTCTAATAACTAATTTGACCATAATATAGCAAGAAAATGCTCATTTCAACGAGTTCTTGACCTGGCTCACGGAGTAGAATCAACTCTACATTGTGAGTTTTAAGTGACTCTATGGTGCAAGCTTCCTAGCATTTTTATACTCTAAAAAAAGTTCTTTACCTATATTCTCATGTCTAATAACTACTTTGACCATAAAAATGACAAGAAAATGCTCACTTCAAGGAGTTATTGACCTGGCTCACGGAGTAGAATCAGCTCTACCCTGTGTGTTTTAAGTGACTCTATGGCACAATTTTGTAGCAGTTATATGCTCTAAAAACATGTTATCCAATTTTATACTCATATATAATAACTAATTTGACCATAAAAATTGTAAAACAATGCTCACTTCAAGGAGTTCTTGTCCTGGATCACGGAGTAGAATCAGCTCTGCACTTTGACATTTTAGAGACTCTATGGCGCAAGCTTTCTAGCATTTTTATACTCTAAAAACTGGTTCTCCAACTATATTCTCAGGTCTAATATCTAATTTGACCATAAAAATGGCATGAAAATGCTCACTTCAAGTAGTTCTTGACCTGGCTCACGAAGTAAAATCAACTCTGCACTGTGAGTTTTTAGTGACTCTATGGTGCAAGCTTCCTAGCACTTTTATGCTCTGAATACATGTTATACATCTATATTCTCATGTCTAATAACTACTTTAACCTTAAAAATGGCAAGAAAATGCTCACTTCAAGGAGTTCTTGACCTGGCTCACGGAGTATAATCAGCTCTACACTGTATGTTGTTTAGTGACTTTATGGTGTAAACTTGGTAGCAGTTATATGCTCTAAAAACATGTTCTCCAACTTTATACTCATATATAATAACTAATTTGACCATAAAAATGGTTAGAAAATGCTCACTTCAAGGAGTTCTTGTCCTGGCTCACTGAGTAGAATCAGTTCTGCACTTTAATTTTTTAGTTACTCTATGGCGCAAGCTTTCTAGCATTTTTATACTCTGAAAACTTGTTCTCCAACTATATTCTCAGGTCTAATAACTTATTTGACCATAAAAATGGCAAGAAAATGCTCACTTCAAGTAGTTCTTGACCATGCTCACGAAGTAAAATCAGCTCTGCATTATGAGTTTTTAGTGACTCTATGTTGCAAGCTTCCTTGCTTTTTATACTCTGAAATCACGTTCTCCAACTATATTCTATTGTCTAATAACAAATTTCTCCATAAAAATGGCAAGAAAATGCTCACTTCAAGTAGTTCTTGACCTGGCTCACGGAGTAGAATCAGCTCTGCACTGTTTGTTTTTAGTGACTATATGGCGCATTCTTCATAATAGTTATATAATCCTAAAACATTTTCTCCAACTTTATACTCATCCATAATAACTAATTTGATCATAAAAATGGTAAGAAAATGCTCACTTCAAGGAGTTCTTGTATTGGCTTACGGAGTAAAATCAGCTCTGCACTTTGACTTTTTAGTGACTCTATGGCGCAAGATTCCTAGCATATTTGTTCTCTGAAAACTTGTTCTCCAACTATATTCTCATGTCTAATAACTAATTTGACCATAAAAATGGCAAGAAAATGCTCACTTCATTTAGTTCTTGACCTGGCTCACGAAGTAAAATCAGCTCTGCACTGTGAGTTTTTAGTGACTCTATGGTGCAAGCTTCCAAGCATTTTATACTCTGAAATCACATTCTCCAATTATATTCTCATGTCTAATAACAAATTTCACCATAAAAATGGCAAGAAAATGCTCACTTCAAGTAGTTCTTGACATGGCTCACGCAGTAGAATCAGCTTTCCACAGTGTGTTTTTTAGTGACTCTATGGCGCAAGCTTAGTAGCAGTTATATACTCTTAAAACATTTTCTCCAACTTTATACTCATCCATAATAACTAATTTGACCATAAAAATGGTAATAAAATGCTCACTTCAACGAGTTCTTGTATTGTCTTAAGGAGTAAAATCAGTTCTGCACTTTGACTTATTAGTGACTCTATGGCGCAAGCTTCCTAGCATATTTGTACTCTAAAAACTTGTTCTCCAACTTTATTCTCAGGTCTAATAACTAATTTGACCATAAAGAAGGCAAGAAAATGCTCACTTCAAGGAGTTCTTGACCTGACTCACGGAGTAGAATCAGCTCTGCACTGTGAGTTTTTAGTGACTCGACGGTGCAAGCTTCCTACCATTATATACTCTGAAATCACGTTCTCTGACTATATTCTCTTGTCTAATAACAAATTTCACAATAAAAATGGCAAGAAAATGCTCACTTCAAGGAGTTCTTGACCTCGCTCACGGAGTAGAATCAGTTCTACACCGTGAGTTTATTATGACACTACGTTACAAGCTTCCTTGCATTTTTATACTCTGAAAACACATTCTCCAACTATATTCACATGTCTAATAATTTGTTTGACCATAAAAATGGTAAGAAAATGCTCACTTCAAGGAATTCTTAACCTGGCTCACGGGATAGAATCAGCTCTTCTTTAACTTTTTGGGGACTCTATGGTGCAAGCTTCTTATCATTTTTATACTCTGAAAACATGTTCTCCAACTATATTTTTATGTCTAATAACTAATTTGACCATAAAAATGGTAAGAAAATGCTCACTTTAAGGAGTTCGTGACTTGGCTCACGGATTCGAATCAGCTCTCCACTTTGACATTTTAGTGACTCTATGACGCAATCTTCCAAGCCTTTTTATACTCTGAAAATATGTTCTGCAACTATATTATCATGTCTAATAAATAATTTGACCATAAAATAGCAAGAAAATGCTCATTTCAACGAGTTCTTGACCTGGCTCACGGAGTAGAATCAACTCTACATTGTGAGTTTTAAGTGACTCTATGGTGCAAGCTCCTAGCATTTTTATACTCTAAAAAAAAGTTCTTTACCTATATTCTCATGTATAATAACTACTTTGACCATAAAAATGACAAGAAAATGCTCACTTCAAGGAGTTATTGACCTGGCTTATGGAGTAAAATCAGCTCTGCACTGTGTGTTTTAAGTGACTCTATGGCACAATCTTCGTAGCAGTTATATGCTCTGAAAACATGTTCTCCAATTTTATACTCACATAAAATAACTAACTTGACCATAAAAATTGTAAGAAATGCTAACTTCAAGGAGTTCTTGTCCTGGATCACGGACTAGAATCAGCTCTGGACTTTGACCTTTTAGTGACTCTATGGCGCAAGCTTTCTAGCATTTTTATACTCTGAAAACTTGTTCTCCAACTATATTCTCAAGTCTATTATCTAATTTGACCACAAAAATGGCAAAAAAATGCTCACTTCAAGTAGTTCTTGACCTGGCACACGAAGTAAAATCAACTCTGCACTGTGAGTTTTTAGTGACTCTATGGTGCAAGCTTCCTAGCATTTTTATGCTCTGAATACATGTTCTACATCTATATTCTCATGTCTAATAACTACTTTAACCTTAAAAATGGCAAGAAAATGCTCACTTCAAGGAGTTCTTGACATGGCTCACGGAGTAGAATCAGCTCTACACTGTATGTTTTTTAGTGACTGGTGTAAACTTGGTAGCTGTTATATGCTCTGAAAACATGTTCTCCAACTTTATACTCATATATAATAACTAATTTGACCATAAAAATGGTTAGAAAATGCTCACTTCAATGAGTTCTTGTCCTGGCTCACGGAGTAGAATCAGTTCTGCACTTTAACTTTTTAGTGACTCTATGGCGCAAGCTTTCTAGCATTTTTATACTCAGAAAACTTGTTCTCCAACTATATTCTCAGGTCTAATAACTTATTTGACCATAAAAATGGCAAGAAAATGCTCACTTCAAGTAGTTCTTGACCATGCTCACGAAGTAAAATCAGCTCTGTATTGTGAGTTTTTAGTGACTCTATGTTGCAAGCTTCCTTGCATTTTATACTCTGAAATCACGTTCTCCAACTATATTCTCTTGTCTAATAACAAATTTCTCCATAAAAATGGCAAGAAAATGCTCAGTTCAAGTAGTTCTTGACTTGGCTCACGGAGTAGAATCAGCTCTGCACTGTGTGTTTTTAGTGACTATATGGCACAATCTTCATAATAGTTATATACTCTTAAAACATTTTCTCCAACTTTATACTCATCCATAAAAACTAATTTGACCATAAAAATGGTAAGAAAATGCTCACTTCAAGGAGTTCTTGTATTGGCTTACGGAGTAAAATCAGCTCTGCACTTTGACTTTTTAGTGACTCTATGGCGCAAGCTTCCTAGCATATTTGTTCTCTGAAAACTTGTTTTCCAACTGTATTCTCAGGTCTAATAACTAATTTGACCATAAAAATTGCAAGAAAATGCTGACTTCAATTAGTTCTTGACCTGGCTCATGAAGTAAAATCAACTCTGCACTGTGAGTTTTTAGTGACTCTATGGTGCAAGCTTCCAAGCATTTTATACTCTGAAATCACATTCTCCAATTATATTCTCATGTCTAATAACAAATTTCACCATAAAAATGGCAAGAAAATGCTCACTTCAAGTAGTTCTTGACATGGCTCACGCAGTAGAATCAGCTTTCCACAGTGTGTTTTTTAGTGACTCTATGGCGCAAGCTTAGTAGCAGTTATATACTCTTAAAACATTTTCTCCAACTTTATACTCATCC
This sequence comes from Pogostemon cablin, assembly GCA_023678885.1. Taxonomy (NCBI): domain Eukaryota; kingdom Viridiplantae; phylum Streptophyta; class Magnoliopsida; order Lamiales; family Lamiaceae; genus Pogostemon; species Pogostemon cablin. The sequence continues at coordinate 7,597,472 of CM042974.1, forward strand.
ATAATAACTAATTTGACCATAAAAGTGGTAAGAAAATGCTCACTTCAACGAGTTCTTGCATTGGCTTAAGGAGTAAAATCAGCTCTGCACTTTGACTTATTAGTGACTCTATGGCGCAAGCTTCCTAGCATATTTGTACTCTGAAAACTTGTTCTCCAACTTTATTCTCAGGTCTAATAACTAATTTGACCATAAAGAAGGCAAGAAAATGCTCACTTCAAGGAGTTCTTGACCTGAATCACGGAGTAGAATCAACTCTGCACTATGAGTTTTTAGTGACTCGACGGTACAAGCTTCCTACCATTTTATACTCTGAAATCACGTTCTCTGACTATATTCTCATGTCTAATAACAAATTTCACCATAAAAATGGCAAGAAAATGCTCACTTCTAGAAGTTCTTGACCTAGCTCACGGAGTAGAATCAGTTCTGCACCGTGAGTTTATTATGACACTACGGTACAAGCTTCCTTGCATTTTTATACTCTGAAAACACATTCTCCAACTATATTCTCATGTCTAATAATTTGTTTGACCATAAAAATGGTAAGAAAATGCTCACTTCGATGAATTCTTAACCTGGCTCACGGGGTAGAATCAGCTCTTCTTTAACTTTTTGGTGACTCTATGGTGCAAGCTTCTTACCATTTTTATACTCTGAAAACATGTTCTCCAACTATATTTTTATGTCTAATAACTAATTTGACCATAAAAATGGTAAGAAAATGCTCACTTTAAGGAGTTCTTGACTTGGCTCACGGAGTCGAATCAGCTCTCCACTTTGATTTTTTAGTGACTCTATGACGCAAGCTTCCAAGCCTTTTATTACTCTGAAAATATGTTCTGCAACTATATTATCATTTCTAATAACTAATTTGACCATAATATAGCAAGAAAATGCTCATTTCAACGAGTTCTTGACCTGGCTCACGGAGTAGAATCAACTCTACATTGTGAGTTTTAAGTGACTCTATGGTGCAAGCTTCCTAGCATTTTTATACTCTAAAAAAAGTTCTTTACCTATATTCTCATGTCTAATAACTACTTTGACCATAAAAATGACAAGAAAATGCTCACTTCAAGGAGTTATTGACCTGGCTCACGGAGTAGAATCAGCTCTACCCTGTGTGTTTTAAGTGACTCTATGGCACAATTTTGTAGCAGTTATATGCTCTAAAAACATGTTATCCAATTTTATACTCATATATAATAACTAATTTGACCATAAAAATTGTAAAACAATGCTCACTTCAAGGAGTTCTTGTCCTGGATCACGGAGTAGAATCAGCTCTGCACTTTGACTTTTTAGAGACTCTATGGCGCAAGCTTTCTAGCATTTTTATACTCTAAAAACTGGTTCTCCAACTATATTCTCAGGTCTAATATCTAATTTGACCATAAAAATGGCATGAAAATGCTCACTTCAAGTAGTTCTTGACCTGGCTCACGAAGTAAAATCAACTCTGCACTGTGAGTTTTTAGTGACTCTATGGTGCAAGCTTCCTAGCACTTTTATGCTCTGAATACATGTTATACATCTATATTCTCATGTCTAATAACTACTTTAACCTTAAAAATGGCAAGAAAATGCTCACTTCAAGGAGTTCTTGACCTGGCTCACGGAGTATAATCAGCTCTACACTGTATGTTGTTTAGTGACTTTATGGTGTAAACTTGGTAGCAGTTATATGCTCTAAAAACATGTTCTCCAACTTTATACTCATATATAATAACTAATTTGACCATAAAAATGGTTAGAAAATGCTCACTTCAATGAGTTCTTGTCCTGGCTCACGGAGTAGAATCAGTTCTGCACTTTAACTTTTTAGTGACTCTATGGCGCAAGCTTTCTAGCATTTTTATACTCAGAAAACTTGTTCTCCAACTATATTCTCAGGTCTAATAACTTATTTGACCATAAAAATGGCAAGAAAATGCTCACTTCAAGTAGTTCTTGACCATGCTCACGAAGTAAAATCAGCTCTGTATTGTGAGTTTTTAGTGACTCTATGTTGCAAGCTTCCTTGCATTTTATACTCTGAAATCACGTTCTCCAACTATATTCTCTTGTCTAATAACAAATTTCTCCATAAAAATGGCAAGAAAATGCTCAGTTCAAGTAGTTCTTGACTTGGCTCACGGAGTAGAATCAGCTCTGCACTGTGTGTTTTTAGTGACTATATGGCACAATCTTCATAATAGTTATATACTCTTAAAACATTTTCTCCAACTTTATACTCATCCATAAAAACTAATTTGACCATAAAAATGGTAAGAAAATGCTCACTTCAAGGAGTTCTTGTATTGGCTTACGGAGTAAAATCAGCTCTGCACTTTGACTTTTTAGTGACTCTATGGCGCAAGCTTCCTAGCATATTTGTTCTCTGAAAACTTGTTTTCCAACTGTATTCTCAGGTCTAATAACTAATTTGACCATAAAAATTGCAAGAAAATGCTGACTTCAATTAGTTCTTGACCTGGCTCATGAAGTAAAATCAACTCTGCACTGTGAGTTTTTAGTGACTCTATGGTGCAAGCTTCCAAGCATTTTATACTCTGAAATCACATTCTCCAATTATATTCTCATGTCTAATAACAAATTTCACCATAAAAATGGCAAGAAAATGCTCACTTCAAGTAGTTCTTGACATGGCTCACGCAGTAGAATCAGCTTTCCACAGTGTGTTTTTTAGTGACTCTATGGCGCAAGCTTAGTAGCAGTTATATACTCTTAAAACATTTTCTCCAACTTTATACTCATCCATAATAACTAATTTGACCATAAAAATGGTAATAAAATGCTCACTTCAACGAGTTCTTGTATTGGCTTAAGGAGTAAAATCAGTTCTGCACTTTGACTTATTAGTGACTCTATGGCGCAGGCTTCCTAGCATATTTGTACTCTAAAAACTTGTTCTCCAACTTTATTCTCAGGTCTAATAACTAATTTGACCATAAAGAAGGCAAGAAAATGCTCACTTCAAGGAGTTCTTGACCTGACTCACGGAGTAGAATCAGCTCTGCACTGTGAGTTTTTAGTGACTCGACGGTGCAAGCTTCCTACCATTATATACTCTGAAATCACGTTCTCTGACTATATTCTCTTGTCTAATAACAAATTTCACAATAAAAATGGCAAGAAAATGCTCACTTCAAGGAGTTCTTGACCTCGCTCACGGAGTAGAATCAGTTCTGCACCGTGAGTTTATTATGACACTACGGTACAAGCTTCCTTGCATTTTTATACTCTGAAAACACATTCTCCAACTATATTCACATGTCTAATAATTTGTTTGACCATAAAAATGGTAAGAAAATGCTCACTTCAAGGAATTCTTAACCTGGCTCACGGGATAGAATCAGCTCTTCTTTAACTTTTTGGGGACTCTATGGTGCAAGCTTCTTATCATTTTTATACTCTGAAAACATGTTCTCCAACTATATTTTTATGTCTAATAACTAATTTGACCATAAAAATGGTAAGAAAATGCTCACTTTAAGGAGTTCGTGACTTGGCTCACGGATTCGAATCAGCTCTCCACTTTGACATTTTAGTGACTCTATGACGCAATCTTCCTAGCCTTTTTATACTCTGAAAATATGTTCTGCAACTATATTATCATGTCTAATAAATAATTTGACCATAAAATAGCAAGAAAATGCTCATTTCAACGAGTTCTTGACCTGGCTCACGGAGTAGAATCAACTCTACATTGTGAGTTTTAAGTGACTCTATGGTGCAAGCTCCTAGCATTTTTATACTCTAAAAAAAAGTTCTTTACCTATATTCTCATGTATAATAACTACTTTGACCATAAAAATGACAAGAAAATGCTCACTTCAAGGAGTTATTGACCTGGCTTACGGAGTAGAATCAGCTCTACACTGTGTGTTTTAAGTGACTCTATGGCACAATTTTGTAGCAGTTATATGCTCTAAAAACATGTTATCCAATTTTATACTCATATATAATAACTAATTTGACCATAAAAATTGTAAGAAAATGCTCACTTCAAGGAGTTCTTGTCCTGGATCACGGACTAGAATCAGCTCTGCACTTTGACTTTTTAGAGACTCTATGGCGCAAGCTTTCTAGCATTTTTATACTCTAAAAACTGGTTCTCCAACTATATTCTCAGGTCTAATATCTAATTTGACCATAAAAATGGCAAGAAAATGCTCACTTCAAGTAGTTATTGACCTGGCTCACGAAGTAAAATCAACTCTGCACTGTGAGTTTTTAGTGACTCTATAGTGCAAGCTTCCTAGCATTTTTATGCTCTGAATACATGTTTTACATCTATATTCTCGTGTCTAATAACTACTTTAACCATAAAAATGGCAAGAAAATGTTCACTTCAAGGAGTTCTTGACCTGGCTCACGGAGTAGAATCAGCTCTACACTGTATGTTTTTTAGTGACTTTATGGTGTAAACTTCGTAGCAGTTATATGCTATTAAAACATGTTCTCCAACTTTATACTCATATATAAGAACTAATTTGACCATAAAAATGGTTAGAAAATGCTCACTTCAAGGAGTTCTTGTCCTGGCTCACAAAGTAGAATCAGTTCTGCACTTTGACTTTTTAGTGACTCTATGACGCAAGCTTTCTAGCATTTTTATACTCTGAAAACTTTCTCTCCAACTATATTCTCTTGTCTAATAACAAATTTCTCCATAAAAATGGCAAGAAAATGCTCACATCAAGTAGTTCTTGACCTGGCTCACGGAGTAGAATCCGCTCTGCACTGTGTGTTTTTAGTGACTATATGGCGCAATCTTCATAATAGTTATATACTCTTAAAACGTTTTCTCCAACTTTATACTCATCCATAATAACTAATTTGTCCATAAAATGGAAGAAAATGCTCAGTTCAAGGAGTTCTTGTATTGGCTTACGAAGTAAAATCAGCTCTGCACTTTGACTTTGTAGTGACTCTATGGCGCAAGCTTCCCAGCATATTTATTCTCTGAAAACTTGTTCTCCAACTATATTCTCAGGTCTAATATGTAATTTGACCATAAAAATGGCAAGAAAATGCTCACTTCAATTAGTTCTTGACCTGACTCACGAAGTAAAATCAGCTCTGCACTGTGAGTTTTTAGTGACTCTATGGTGTAAGCTTCCAAGCATTTTATACTCTGAAATCACATTCTCCAATTATATTCTCATGTCTAATAACAAATTTCACCATAAAAATGGCAAGAAAATGCTAACTTCAAGTAGTTCTTGACATGGCTCACGCAGTAGAATCAGCTTTCCACTGTGTGTTTTTTAGTTACTCTATGGCGCAAGCTTCGTAGCAGTTATATACTCTTAAAACATTTTCTCCAACTTTATACTCATCCATAATAACTAATTTGACCATAAAAATGGAAAGAAAATGCTCACTTCGACGAGTTCTTGTATTGGCTTAAGGAGAAAAATCAGCTCTGCACTTTGACTTATTAGTGACTCTATGGCGCAAGCTTCCTAGCATATTTGTACTCTGAAAACTTGTTCTCCAACTTTATTCTCAGGTCTAATAACTAATTTGACCATAAAAAAGGCAAGAAAATGCTCACTTCAAGGAGTTCTTGACCTGGCTCACGGTGTAGAATCAGCTATGCACTGTGAGTTTTTAGTGACTCGACGGCGCAAGCTTCCTACCATTTTATACTCTGAAATCACATTCTCTGACTATATTCTCATGTCTAATAACAAATTTCACCATAAAATGGCAAGAAAATGCTCACTTCAAGGAGTTCTTGACCTCGCTCACGGAGTAGAATCAGTTCTGCACCGTGAGTTTATTATGACACTACGGTACAAGCTTCCTTGCATTTTTATACTCTGAAAACACATTCTCCAACTATATTCACATGTCTAATAATTTGTTTGACCATAAAAATGGTAAGAAAATGCTCACTTCAAGGAATTCTTAACCTGGCTCACGGGGTAGAATCAGCTCCTCTTTAACTTTTTGGTGACACTATGGTGCAAGTTTTTTACCATTTTTATACTCTGAAAACATGTTCTCCAACTATATTTTTATGTCTAATAACTAATTTGACCATAAAAATGGTAAGAAAATGCTCACTTCAAGGTGTTCTTGACTTGGCTTACGAAGTAAAATCAGCTCTCCGCTTTGACTTTTTAGTGACTCTATGACGCAAGCTTCCTAGCCTTTTTATACTCTGAAAATATGTTCTGCAACTATATTATCATGTCTAATAACTAATTTGACCATAAAATAGCAAGAAAATGCCCATTTCAACGGGTTCTTGACTTGGCTCACGGAGTAGAATCAACTCTACATTGTGAGTTTTAAGTGACTCTATGGTGCAAGCTTCCTAGCATTTTTATACTCTAAAAAAAGTGTTTTACCTATATTCTCATGTCTAATAACTACTTTGACCGTAAAAATGACAAGAAAATGCTCACTTCAAGGAGTTATTGACCGGACTCACGGAGTAAAATCAGCTCTGCACTGTGTGTTTTAAGTGACTCTATGGCACAAGCATCGTAGTAGTTATATGCTCTGAAAACATGTTCTCCAATTTTATACTCATATATAATAACTAATTTGACCATAAAAATTGTAAGAAAATGCTCACTTCAAGGAGATCTTGTCCTTGATCACGGAGTAGAATCAGCTCTGCACTTTGACTTTTTAGTGATTCTATGGCGCAAGCTTTCTAGCATTTTTATACTCTAAAAACTTGTTCTCCAACTATATTCTCAGGTCTAATTTCTAATTTGACCATAAAAATGGCAAGAAAATGCTCATTTCAAGTAGTTCTTGACCTGGCTTACGAAGTAAAATCAACTCTGCACTGTGAGTTTTTAGTGACTCTGTGGTGCAAGCTTCCTAGCATTTTTATGCTCTGAATACATGTTCTACACCTATATTCTCGTGTCTAATAACTACTTTAACCATAAAAATGGCAAGAAAATGCTCACTTCAAGGAGTTCTTGACCTGGCTCACGGAGTAGAATCATCTCTACACTGTATGTTTTTTAGTGACTTTATGGTGTAAACTTCATAGCAGTTATATGCTCTGAAAACATGTTCTCCAACTTTATACTCATATATAATAACTAATTTGACCATAAAAATGGTTAGAAAATGCTCACTTCAAGGAGTTCTTGTCCTGACTCACTGAGTAGAATCAGCTTTGCACTTTGTCTTTTTAGTGACTCTATGGCGCAAGCTTTCTAGCATTTTTATACTTTGAAAACTTGTTCTCCAACTATATTCTCAGTTCTTATAACTTATTTTACCATAAAAATGGCAAGAAAATGCTCACTTCAAGTAGTTCTTGACCTGGCTCACGAAGTAAAATCAGCTCTGCACTGTGAGTTTTTAGTGACTCTATGTTGCAAGCTTCCTAGCATTTTATACTCTGAAATCACGTTCTCCAACTATATTCTCTTGTCTAATAACAAATTTCTCCATAAAAATGGAAAGAAAATGCTCACTTCAAGTAGTTCTTGACCTGGCTCACGGAGTAGAATCAGCTCTGCACTGTGTGTTTTTAGTGACTATATGGCGCAATCTTCATAATAGTTATATACTCATAAAACATTTTCTCCAACTTTATACTCATCCATAATAACTAATTTGACCATAAAAATGTTAAGAAAATGCTCACTTCAAGGAGTTCTTGTATTGGCTTACGAAGTAAAATCAGCTCTTCACTTTGACTTTTTAGTGACTCTGTGGCGCATGCTTCCTAGAATATTTGTTCTCTGTAAACTTGTTCTCCAACTATATTCTCAAGTCTAATAACTAATTTGACCATAAAAGTGGCAAGAAAATGCACACTTCAAGTAGTTCTTGACCTGGCTCACGAAGTAAAATCAGCTCTGCACTATGAGTTTTTAGTGACTCTATGGTGCAAGCTTCCTAGCATTTTAAACTCTGAAATCAGATTCTCCAATCATATTCTCATGTCTAATAACAAATTTCACCATAAAAATGGCAAGAAAATGCTCACTCCAAGTAGTTCTTGACATGGCTCGCGCAGTAGAATCAGCTTTGCACTGTGTGTTTTTTGGTGACTCTATGGCGCAAGCTTCGTAGCAGTTATATACTCTTAAAAACTTTTCTCCAACTTTATACTCATCCATAATAACTAATTTGACCATAAAATGGTAAGAAAATGCTCACTTCAACGAGCTCTTGTATTGGCTTAAGGAGTAAAATCAGCTCTGCATTTTGACTTGTTAGTGACTCTATGGCATAAGCTTCCTAGCATATTTGTACTCTTAAAACTTGTTCTCCAACTTTATTCTCAGGTGTAATAACTAATTTGACCATAAAAAAGGCAAGAAAGTGCTCACTTCAAGGAGTTCTTGACCTGGCTCACGAAGTAGAATCAGCTCTGCACTGTGAGTTTTTAGTGACTCTACGGTGCAAGCTTCCTACCATTTTATACTCTGAAATCACGTTCTCCGACTATATTCTCATGTCTAATAAAAATTTCACCATAAAAATGGCAAGAAAATGCTCACTTCAAGGAGTTCTTGACCTCACTCACGGAGTAGATTCAGTTCTGCACCGTGAGTTTATTATGACACTTCGGTACAAGCTTCCTTGCATTTTTATACTCTGAAAACAGATTCTACAACTATATTTTCATGTCTAATAATTTGTTTGACCATAAAAATGGTAAGAAAATGCTCACTTCAAGGAATTCTTAACCTAGCTCACGGGGTAGAATCAGCTCTTCTTTAACTTTTTGGTGACTCTATGGTGCAAGCTTCTTACCATTTTTATACTCTGAAAACATGTTCTCCAACTATATTTTTATGTCTAATAACTAATTTGACCATAAAAATGGTAAAAAAATGCTCACTTTAAGGAGTTCTTGACTTGGCTCACGGAGTCGAATCAGCTCTCCACTTTGATTTTTTAGTGACTCTATGACGCAAGCTTCCAAGCCTTTTATTACTCTGAAAATATGTTCTGCAACTATATTATCATTTCTAATAACTAATTTGACCATAATATAGCAAGAAAATGCTCATTTCAACGAGTTCTTGACCTGGCTCACGGAGTAGAATCAACTCTACATTGTGAGTTTTAAGTGACTCTATGGTGCAAGCTTCCTAGCATTTTTATACTCTAAAAAAAGTTCTTTACCTATATTCTCATGTCTAATAACTACTTTGACCATAAAAATGACAAGAAAATGCTCACTTCAAGGAGTTATTGACCTGGCTCACGGAGTAGAATCAGCTCTACACTGTGTGTTTTAAGTGACTCTATGGCACAATTTTGTAGCAGTTATATGCTCTAAAAACATGTTATCCAATTTTATACTCATATATAATAACTAATTTGACCATAAAAATTGTAAGAAAATGCTCACTTCAAGGAGTTCTTGTCCTGGATCACGGAGTAGAATCAGCTCTGCACTTTGACTTTTTAGAGACTCTATGGCGCAAGCTTTCTAGCATTTTTATACTCTAAAAACTGGTTCTCCAACTATATTCTCAGGTCTAATATCTAATTTGACCATAAAAATGGCAAGAAAATGCTCACTTCAAGTAGTTATTGACCTGGCTCACGAAGTAAAATCAACTCTGCACTGTGAGTTTTTAGTGACTCTATAGTGCAAGCTTCCTAGCATTTTTATGCTCTGAATACATGTTTTACATCTATATTCTCGTGTCTAATAACTACTTTAACCATAAAAATGGCAAGAAAATGTTCACTTCAAGGAGTTCTTGACCTGGCTCACGGAGTAGAATCAGCTCTACACTGTATGTTTTTTAGTGACTTTATGGTGTAAACTTCGTAGCAGTTATATGCTATTAAAACATGTTCTCCAACTTTATACTCATATATAAGAACTAATTTGACCATAAAAATGGTTAGAAAATGCTCACTTCAAGGAGTTCTTGTCCTGGCTCACAAAGTAGAATCAGTTCTGCACTTTGACTTTTTAGTGACTCTATGACGCAAGCTTTCTAGCATTTTTATACTCTGAAAACTTTCTCTCCAACTATATTCTCTTGTCTAATAACAAATTTCTCCATAAAAATGGCAAGAAAATGCTCACATCAAGTAGTTCTTGACCTGGCTCACGGAGTAGAATCCGCTCTGCACTGTGTGTTTTTAGTGACTATATGGCGCAATCTTCATAATAGTTATATACTCTTAAAACGTTTTCTCCAACTTTATACTCATCCATAATAACTAATTTGTCCATAAAATGGAAGAAAATGCTCAGTTCAAGGAGTTCTTGTATTGGCTTACGAAGTAAAATCAGCTCTGCACTTTGACTTTGTAGTGACTCTATGGCGCAAGCTTCCCAGCATATTTATTCTCTGAAAACTTGTTCTCCAACTATATTCTCAGGTCTAATATGTAATTTGACCATAAAAATGGCAAGAAAATGCTCACTTCAATTAGTTCTTGACCTGACTCACGAAGTAAAATCAGCTCTGCACTGTGAGTTTTTAGTGACTCTATGGTGTAAGCTTCCAAGCATTTTATACTCTGAAATCACATTCTCCAATTATATTCTCATGTCTAATAACAAATTTCACCATAAAAATGGCAAGAAAATGCTAACTTCAAGTAGTTCTTGACATGGCTCACGCAGTAGAATCAGCTTTCCACTGTGTGTTTTTTAGTTACTCTATGGCGCAAGCTTCGTAGCAGTTATATACTCTTAAAACATTTTCTCCAACTTTATACTCATCCATAATAACTAATTTGACCATAAAAATGGAAAGAAAATGCTCACTTCGACGAGTTCTTGTATTGGCTTAAGGAGAAAAATCAGCTCTGCACTTTGACTTATTAGTGACTCTATGGCGCAAGCTTCCTAGCATATTTGTACTCTGAAAACTTGTTCTCCAACTTTATTCTCAGGTCTAATAACTAATTTGACCATAAAAAAGGCAAGAAAATGCTCACTTCAAGGAGTTCTTGACCTGGCTCACGGTGTAGAATCAGCTATGCACTGTGAGTTTTTAGTGACTCGACGGCGCAAGCTTCCTACCATTTTATACTCTGAAATCACATTCTCTGACTATATTCTCATGTCTAATAACAAATTTCACCATAAAATGGCAAGAAAATGCTCACTTCAAGGAGTTCTTGACCTCGCTCACGGAGTAGAATCAGTTCTGCACCGTGAGTTTATTATGACACTACGGTACAAGCTTCCTTGCATTTTTATACTCTGAAAACACATTCTCCAACTATATTCACATGTCTAATAATTTGTTTGACCATAAAAATGGTAAGAAAATGCTCACTTCAAGGAATTCTTAACCTGGCTCACGGGGTAGAATCAGCTCCTCTTTAACTTTTTGGTGACACTATGGTGCAAGTTTTTTACCATTTTTATACTCTGAAAACATGTTCTCCAACTATATTTTTATGTCTAATAACTAATTTGACCATAAAAATGGTAAGAAAATGCTCACTTCAAGGTGTTCTTGACTTGGCTTACGAAGTAAAATCAGCTCTCCGCTTTGACTTTTTAGTGACTCTATGACGCAAGCTTCCTAGCCTTTTTATACTCTGAAAATATGTTCTGCAACTATATTATCATGTCTAATAACTAATTTGACCATAAAATAGCAAGAAAATGCCCATTTCAACGGGTTCTTGACTTGGCTCACGGAGTAGAATCAACTCTACATTGTGAGTTTTAAGTGACTCTATGGTGCAAGCTTCCTAGCATTTTTATACTCTAAAAAAAGTGTTTTACCTATATTCTCATGTCTAATAACTACTTTGACCGTAAAAATGACAAGAAAATGCTCACTTCAAGGAGTTATTGACCGGACTCACGGAGTAAAATCAGCTCTGCACTGTGTGTTTTAAGTGACTCTATGGCACAAGCATCGTAGTAGTTATATGCTCTGAAAACATGTTCTCCAATTTTATACTCATATATAATAACTAATTTGACCATAAAAATTGTAAGAAAATGCTCACTTCAAGGAGATCTTGTCCTTGATCACGGAGTAGAATCAGCTCTGCACTTTGACTTTTTAGTGATTCTATGGCGCAAGCTTTCTAGCATTTTTATACTCTAAAAACTTGTTCTCCAACTATATTCTCAGGTCTAATTTCTAATTTGACCATAAAAATGGCAAGAAAATGCTCATTTCAAGTAGTTCTTGACCTGGCTTACGAAGTAAAATCAACTCTGCACTGTGAGTTTTTAGTGACTCTATGGTGCAAGCTTCCTAGCATTTTTATGCTCTGAATACATGTTCTACACCTATATTCTCGTGTCTAATAACTACTTTAACCATAAAAATGGCAAGAAAATGCTCACTTCAAGGAGTTCTTGACCTGGCTCACGGAGTAGAATCATCTCTACACTGTATGTTTTTTAGTGACTTTATGGTGTAAACTTCATAGCAGTTATATGCTCTGAAAACATGTTCTCCAACTTTATACTCATATATAATAACTAATTTGACCATAAAAATGGTTAGAAAATGCTCACTTCAAGGAGTTCTTGTCCTGACTCACTGAGTAGAATCAGCTTTGCACTTTGTCTTTTTAGTGACTCTATGGCGCAAGCTTTCTAGCATTTTTATACTTTGAAAACATGTTCTCCAACTATATTCTCAGTTCTTATAACTTATTTTACCATAAAAATGGCAAGAAAATGCTCACTTCAAGTAGTTCTTGACCTGGCTCACGAAGTAAAATCAGCTCTGCACTGTGAGTTTTTAGTGACTCTATGTTGCAAGCTTCCTAGCATTTTATACTCTGAAATCACGTTCTCCAACTATATTCTCTTGTCTAATAACAAATTTCTCCATAAAAATGGAAAGAAAATGCTCACTTCAAGTAGTTCTTGACCTGGCTCACGGAGTAGAATCAGCTCTGCACTGTGTGTTTTTAGTGACTATATGGCGCAATCTTCATAATAGTTATATACTCATAAAACATTTTCTCCAACTTTATACTCATCCATAATAACTAATTTGACCATAAAAATGTTAAGAAAATGCTCACTTCAAGGAGTTCTTGTATTGGCTTACGAAGTAAAATCAGCTCTTCACTTTGACTTTTTAGTGACTCTGTGGCGCATGCTTCCTAGAATATTTGTTCTCTGTAAACTTGTTCTCCAACTATATTCTCAAGTCTAATAACTAATTTGACCATAAAAGTGGCAAGAAAATGCACACTTCAAGTAGTTCTTGACCTGGCTCACGAAGTAAAATCAGCTCTGCACTATGAGTTTTTAGTGACTCTATGGTGCAAGCTTCCTAGCATTTTAAACTCTGAAATCAGATTCTCCAATCATATTCTCATGTCTAATAACAAATTTCACCATAAAAATGGCAAGAAAATGCTCACTTCAAGTAGTTCTTGACATGGCTCGCGCAGTAGAATCAGCTTTGCACTGTGTGTTTTTTGGTGACTCTATGGCGCAAGCTTCGTAGCAGTTATATACTCTTAAAAACTTTTCTCCAACTTTATACTCATCCATAATAACTAATTTGACCATAAAATGGTAAGAAAATGCTCACTTCAACGAGCTCTTGTATTGGCTTAAGGAGTAAAATCAGCTCTGCATTTTGACTTGTTAGTGACTCTATGGCATAAGCTTCCTAGCATATTTGTACTCTTAAAACTTGTTCTCCAACTTTATTCTCAGGTGTAATAACTAATTTGACCATAAAAAAGGCAAGAAAGTGCTCACTTCAAGGAGTTCTTGACCTGGCTCACGAAGTAGAATCAGCTCTGCACTGTGAGTTTTTAGTGACTCTACGGTGCAAGCTTCCTACCATTTTATACTCTGAAATCACGTTCTCCGACTATATTCTCATGTCTAATAAAAATTTCACCATAAAAATGGCAAGAAAATGCTCACTTCAAGGAGTTCTTGACCTCACTCACGGAGTAGATTCAGTTCTGCACCGTGAGTTTATTATGACACTTCGGTACAAGCTTCCTTGCATTTTTATACTCTGAAAACAGATTCTACAACTATATTTTCATGTCTAATAATTTGTTTGACCATAAAAATGGTAAGAAAATGCTCACTTCAAGGAATTCTTAACCTAGCTCACGGGGTAGAATCAGCTCTTCTTTAACTTTTTGGTGACTCTATGGTGCAAGCTTCTTACCATTTTTATACTCTGAAAACATGTTCTCCAACTATATTTTTATGTCTAATAACTAATTTGACCATAAAAATGGTAAGAAAATGCTCACTTTAAGGAGTTCTTGACTTGGCTTACGAAGTAAAATCAGCTCTCCGCTTTGACTTTTTAGTGACTCTATGACGCAAGCTTCCTAGCTTTTTATACTCTGAAAATATGTTCTGCAACTATATTATCATGTCTAATAACTAATTTGGCCATAAAATAGCAAGAAAATGCCCATTTCAACGAGTTCTTGACCTGGCTCACGGAGTAGAATCAACTCTACATTGTTTGTTTTAAGTGACTCTATGGTGCAAGCTTCCTAGCATTTTTATACTCTGAAAAAATGTTCTTTACCTATATTCTCATGTCTAATAACTACTTTGACCATAAAAATGACAAGAAAATGCTCACTTCAAAGAGTTATTGACCTGGTTCACGGAGTAGAATCAACTCTGCACTGTGTGTTTTAAGTGACTCTATGGCACAATTTTGTAGCAGTTATATGCTCTGAAAACATGTTCTCCAATTTTATACTCATATATAATAACTAATTTGACCATAAAAATTGTAAGAAAATGCTCACTTCAAGGAGTTCTTGTCCTGGATCACGGAGTAGAATCAGCTCTGCACTTTGACTTTTTAGTGACTCTATGGCGCAAACTTTCTAGCATTTTTATACTCTAAAAACTTGTTCTCCAACTTTATTCTCAGGTCTAATATCTAATTTCACCATAAAAATGGCAAGAAAATGCTCACTTCAAGTAGTTATTGACCTGGATCACGAAGTAAAATCAACTCTGCACTGTGAGTTTTTAGTGACTCTATAGTGCAAGCTTCCTAGCATTTTTATGCTCTGAATACATGTTTTACATCTATATTCTCGTGTCTAATAACTACTTTAACCATAAAAATGGCAAGAAAATGTTCACTTCAAGGAGTTCTTGACCTGGCTCACGGAGTAGAATCAGCTCTACACTGTATGTTTTTTAGTGACTATATGGTGTAAACTTCGTAGCAGTTATATGCTATTAAAACATGTTCTCCAACTTTATACTCATATATAAGAACTAATTTGACCATAAAAATGGTTAGAAAATGCTCACTTCAAGGAGTTCTTGTCCTGGCTCACAAAGTAGAATCAGTTCTGCACTGTGACTTTTTAGTGACTCTATGACGCAAGCTTTCTAGCATTTTTATACTCTGAAAACTTTCTCTCCAACTATATTCTCAGGCCTAATAACTTATTTGACCATAAAAATGGCAATAAAATGCTCACTTCACGTAGTTCTTGACCATGCTCACGAAGTAAAATCAGCTCTGCATTGTGAGTTTTTAGTGACTCTATGTTGCAAGCTTCCTTGCATTTTATACTCTGAAATCACGTTCTCCAACTATATTCTCTTGTCTAATAACAAATTTCTCCATAAAAATGGCAAGAAAATGCTCACATCAAGTAGTTCTTGACCTGGCTCAGGGAGTAGAATCAGCTCTGCACTGTGTGTTTTTAGTGACTATATGGCGCAATCTTCATAATAGTTATATACTCTTAAAACATTTTCTCCAACTTTATACTCATCCATAATAACTAATTTGTCCATAAAATGGTAAGAAAATGCTCAGTTCAAGGAGTTCTTGTATTGGCTTACGAAGTAAAATCAGCTCTGCACTTTGACTTTTTAGTGACTCTATGGCGCAAGCTTCCCAGCATATTTATTCTCTGAAAACTTGTTCTCCAACTATATTCTCAGGTCTAATAAGTAATTTGACCATAAAAATGGCAGGAAAATGCTTACTTCAATTAGTTCTTGACCTGACTCACGAAGTAAAATCAGCTCTGCACTGTGAGTTTTTAGTGACTCTATGGTGCAAGCTTCCAAGCATTTTATACTCTGAAATCACATTCTCCAATTATATTCTCATGTCTAATAACAAATTTCACCATAAAAATGGCAAGAAAATGCTAACTTCAAGTAGTTCTTGACATGGCTCACGCAGTAGAATCAGCTTTCCACTGTGTGTTTTTTAGTGACTCTATGGCGCAAGCTTCGTAGTAGTTATATACTCTTAAAACATTTTCTCCAACTTTATACTCATCCATAATAACTAATTTGACCATAAAAATGGTAAGAAAATGCTCACTTCGACGAGTTCTTGTATTGGCTTAAGGAGAAAAATCAGCTCTGCACTTTGACTTATTAGTGACTCTATGGCGCAAGCTTCCTAGCATATTTGTACTCTGAAAACTTGTTCTCCAACTTTATTCTCAGGTCTAATAACTAATTTGACCATAAAAAAGGCAAGAAAATGCTCACTTCAAGGAGTTCTTGACCTGGCTCACGGTGTAGAATCAGCTATGCACTGTGAGTTTTTAGTGACTCGACGGCGCAAGCTTCCTACCATTTTATACTCTGAAATCACATTCTCTGACTATATTCTCATGTCTAATAACAAATTTCACCATAAAATGGCAAGAAAATGCTCACTTCAAGGAGTTCTTGACCTCGCTCATGGAGTAGAATCAGTTCTGCACCGTGAGTTTATTATGACACTACGGTACAAGCTTCCTTGCATTTTTATACTCTGAAAACACATTCTCCAACTATATTCACATGTCTAATAATTTGTTTGACCATAAAAATGGTAAGAAAATGCTCACTTCAAGGAATTCTTAACCTGGCTCACGGGGTAGAATCAGCTCCTCTTTAACTTTTTGGTGACACTATGGTGCAAGTTTTTTACCATTTTTATACTCTGAAAACATGTTCTCCAACTATATTTTTATGTCTAATAACTAATTTGACCATAAAAATGGTAAGAAAATGCTCACTTCAAGGTGTTCTTGACTTGGCTTACGAAGTAAAATCAGCTCTCCGCTTTGACTTTTTAGTGACTCTATGACGCAAGCTTCCTAGCCTTTTTATACTCTGAAAATATGTTCTGCAACTATATTATCATGTCTAATAACTAATTTGACCATAAAATAGCAAGAAAATGCCCATTTCAACGGGTTCTTGACTTGGCTCACGGAGTAGAATCAACTCTACATTGTGAGTTTTAAGTGACTCTATGGTGCAAGCTTCCTAGCATTTTTATACTCTAAAAAAAGTGTTTTACCTATATTCTCATGTCTAATAACTACTTTGACCGTAAAAATGACAAGAAAATGCTCACTTCAAGGAGTTATTGACCGGACTCACGGAGTAGAATCAGCTCTGCACTGTGTGTTTTAAGTGACTCTATGGCACAAGCATCGTAGTAGTTATATGCTCTGAAAACATGTTCTCCAATTTTATACTCATATATAATAACTAATTTGACCATAAAAATTGTAAGAAAATGCTCACTTCAAGGAGATCTTGTCCTTGATCACGGAGTAGAATCAGCTCTGCACTTTGACTTTTTAGTGATTCTATGGCGCAAGCTTTCTAGCATTTTTATACTCTAAAAACTTGTTCTCCAACTATATTCTCAGGTCTAATTTCTAATTTGACCATAAAAATGGCAAGAAAATGCTCATTTCAAGTAGTTCTTGACCTGGCTTACGAAGTAAAATCAACTCTGCACTGTGAGTTTTTAGTGACTCTGTGGTGCAAGCTTCCTAGCATTTTTATGCTCTGAATACATGTTCTACACCTATATTCTCGTGTCTAATAACTACTTTAACCATAAAAATGGCAAGAAAATGCTCACTTCAAGGAGTTCTTGACCTGGCTCACGGAGTAGAATCATCTCTACACTGTATGTTTTTTAGTGACTTTATGGTGTAAACTTCATAGCAGTTATATGCTCTGAAAACATGTTCTCCAACTTTATACTCATATATAATAACTAATTTGACCATAAAAATGGTTAGAAAATGCTCACTTCAAGGAGTTCTTGTCCTGACTCACTGAGTAGAATCAGCTTTGCACTTTGTCTTTTTAGTGACTCTATGGCGCAAGCTTTCTAGCATTTTTATACTTTGAAAACTTGTTCTCCAACTATATTCTCAGTTCTTATAACTTATTTTACCATAAAAATGGCAAGAAAATGCTCACTTCAAGTAGTTCTTGACCTGGCTCACGAAGTAAAATCAGCTCTGCACTGTGAGTTTTTAGTGACTCTATGTTGCAAGCTTCCTAGCATTTTATACTCTGAAATCACGTTCTCCAACTATATTCTCTTGTCTAATAACAAATTTCTCCATAAAAATGGAAAGAAAATGCTCACTTCAAGTAGTTCTTGACCTGGCTCACGGAGTAGAATCAGCTCTGCACTGTGTGTTTTTAGTGACTATATGGCGCAATCTTCATAATAGTTATATACTCATAAAACATTTTCTCCAACTTTATACTCATCCATAATAACTAATTTGACCATAAAAATGTTAAGAAAATGCTCACTTCAAGGAGTTCTTGTATTGGCTTACGAAGTAAAATCAGCTCTTCACTTTGACTTTTTAGTGACTCTATGGCGCATGCTTCCTAGAATATTTGTTCTCTGTAAACTTGTTCTCCAACTATATTCTCAAGTCTAATAACTAATTTGACCATAAAAGTGGCAAGAAAATGCACACTTCAAGTAGTTCTTGACCTGGCTCACGAAGTAAAATCAGCTCTGCACTATGAGTTTTTAGTGACTCTATGGTGCAAGCTTCCTAGCATTTTAAACTCTGAAATCAGATTCTCCAATCATATTCTCATGTCTAATAACAAATTTCACCATAAAAATGGCAAGAAAATGCTCACTTCAAGTAGTTCTTGACATGGCTCGCGCAGTAGAATCAGCTTTGCACTGTGTGTTTTTTGGTGACTCTATGGCGCAAGCTTCGTAGCAGTTATATACTCTTAAAAACTTTTCTCCAACTTTATACTCATCCATAATAACTAATTTGACCATAAAATGGTAAGAAAATGCTCACTTCAACGAGCTCTTGTATTGGCTTAAGGAGTAAAATCAGCTCTGCATTTTGACTTGTTAGTGACTCTATGGCATAAGCTTCCTAGCATATTTGTACTCTTAAAACTTGTTCTCCAACTTTATTCTCAGGTGTAATAACTAATTTGACCATAAAAAAGGCAAGAAAGTGCTCACTTCAAGGAGTTCTTGACCTGGCTCACGAAGTAGAATCAGCTCTGCACTGTGAGTTTTTAGTGACTCTACGGTGCAAGCTTCCTACCATTTTATACTCTGAAATCACGTTCTCCGACTATATTCTCATGTCTAATAAAAATTTCACCATAAAAATGGCAAGAAAATGCTCACTTCAAGGAGTTCTTGACCTCACTCACGGAGTAGATTCAGTTCTGCACCGTGAGTTTATTATGACACTTCGGTACAAGCTTCCTTGCATTTTTATACTCTGAAAACAGATTCTACAACTATATTTTCATGTCTAATAATTTGTTTGACCATAAAAATGGTAAGAAAATGCTCACTTCAAGGAATTCTTAACCTAGCTCACGGGGTAGAATCAGCTCTTCTTTAACTTTTTGGTGACTCTATGGTGCAAGCTTCTTACCATTTTTATACTCTGAAAACATGTTCTCCAACTATATTTTTATGTCTAATAACTAATTTGACCATAAAAATGGTAAGAAAATGCTCACTTTAAGGAGTTCTTGACTTGGCTTACGAAGTAAAATCAGCTCTCCGCTTTGACTTTTTAGTGACTCTATGACGCAAGCTTCCTAGCTTTTTATACTCTGAAAATATGTTCTGCAACTATATTATCATGTCTAATAACTAATTTGGCCATAAAATAGCAAGAAAATGCCCATTTCAACGAGTTCTTGACCTGGCTCACGGAGTAGAATCAACTCTACATTGTTTGTTTTAAGTGACTCTATGGTGCAAGCTTCCTAGCATTTTTATACTCTGAAAAAATGTTCTTTACCTATATTCTCATGTCTAATAACTACTTTGACCATAAAAATGACAAGAAAATGCTCACTTCAAAGAGTTATTGACCTGGTTCACGGAGTAGAATCAACTCTGCACTGTGTGTTTTAAGTGACTCTATGGCACAATTTTGTAGCAGTTATATGCTCTGAAAACATGTTCTCCAATTTTATACTCATATATAATAACTAATTTGACCATAAAAATTGTAAGAAAATGCTCACTTCAAGGAGTTCTTGTCCTGGATCACGGAGTAGAATCAGCTCTGCACTTTGACTTTTTAGTGACTCTATGGCGCAAACTTTCTAGCATTTTTATACTCTAAAAACTTGTTCTCCAACTTTATTCTCAGGTCTAATATCTAATTTCACCATAAAAATGGCAAGAAAATGCTCACTTCAAGTAGTTATTGACCTGGATCACGAAGTAAAATCAACTCTGCACTGTGAGTTTTTAGTGACTCTATAGTGCAAGCTTCCTAGCATTTTTATGCTCTGAATACATGTTTTACATCTATATTCTCGTGTCTAATAACTACTTTAACCATAAAAATGGCAAGAAAATGTTCACTTCAAGGAGTTCTTGACCTGGCTCACGGAGTAGAATCAGCTCTACACTGTATGTTTTTTAGTGACTATATGGTGTAAACTTCGTAGCAGTTATATGCTATTAAAACATGTTCTCCAACTTTATACTCATATATAAGAACTAATTTGACCATAAAAATGGTTAGAAAATGCTCACTTCAAGGAGTTCTTGTCCTGGCTCACAAAGTAGAATCAGTTCTGCACTGTGACTTTTTAGTGACTCTATGACGCAAGCTTTCTAGCATTTTTATACTCTGAAAACTTTCTCTCCAACTATATTCTCAGGCCTAATAACTTATTTGACCATAAAAATGGCAATAAAATGCTCACTTCACGTAGTTCTTGACCATGCTCACGAAGTAAAATCAGCTCTGCATTGTGAGTTTTTAGTGACTCTATGTTGCAAGCTTCCTTGCATTTTATACTCTGAAATCACGTTCTCCAACTATATTCTCTTGTCTAATAACAAATTTCTCCATAAAAATGGCAAGAAAATGCTCACATCAAGTAGTTCTTGACCTGGCTCAGGGAGTAGAATCAGCTCTGCACTGTGTGTTTTTAGTGACTATATGGCGCAATCTTCATAATAGTTATATACTCTTAAAACATTTTCTCCAACTTTATACTCATCCATAATAACTAATTTGTCCATAAAATGGTAAGAAAATGCTCAGTTCAAGGAGTTCTTGTATTGGCTTACGAAGTAAAATCAGCTCTGCACTTTGACTTTTTAGTGACTCTATGGCGCAAGCTTCCCAGCATATTTATTCTCTGAAAACTTGTTCTCCAACTATATTCTCAGGTCTAATAAGTAATTTGACCATAAAAATGGCAGGAAAATGCTTACTTCAATTAGTTCTTGACCTGACTCACGAAGTAAAATCAGCTCTGCACTGTGAGTTTTTAGTGACTCTATGGTGCAAGCTTCCAAGCATTTTATACTCTGAAATCACATTCTCCAATTATATTCTCATGTCTAATAACAAATTTCACCATAAAAATGGCAAGAAAATGCTAACTTCAAGTAGTTCTTGACATGGCTCACGCAGTAGAATCAGCTTTCCACTGTGTGTTTTTTAGTGACTCTATGGCGCAAGCTTCGTAGTAGTTATATACTCTTAAAACATTTTCTCCAACTTTATACTCATCCATAATAACTAATTTGACCATAAAAATGGTAAGAAAATGCTCACTTCGACGAGTTCTTGTATTGGCTTAAGGAGAAAAATCAGCTCTGCACTTTGACTTATTAGTGACTCTATGGCGCAAGCTTCCTAGCATATTTGTACTCTGAAAACTTGTTCTCCAACTTTATTCTCAGGTCTAATAACTAATTTGACCATAAAAAAGGCAAGAAAATGCTCACTTCAAGGAGTTCTTGACCTGACTCACGGTGTAGAATCAGCTATGCACTGTGAGTTTTTAGTGACTCGACGGTGCAAGCTTCCTACCATTTTATACTCAGAAATCACGTTCTCTGACTATATTCTCATGTCTAATAACAAATTTCACCATAAAATGGCAAGAAAATGCTCACTTCAAGGAGTTCTTGACCTCGCTCACGGAGTAGAATCAGTTCTGCACCGTGAGTTTATTATGACACTACGGTACAAGCTTCCTTGCATTTTTATACTCTGAAAACACATTCTCCAACTATATTCACATGTCTAATAATTTGTTTGACCATAAAAATGGTAAGAAAATGCTCACTTCAAGGAATTCTTAACCTGGCTCATGGGGTAGAATCAGCTCTTCTTTAACTTTTTGGTGACACTATGGTGCAAGTTTTTTACCATTTTTATACTCTGAAAACATGTTTTCCAACTATATTTTTATGTCTAATAACTAATTTGACCATAAAAATGGTAAGAAAATGCTCACTTCAAGGTGTTCTTGACTTGGCTTACGAAGTAAAATCAGCTCTCCGCTTTGACTTTTTAGTGACTCTATGACGCAAGCTTCCTAGCCTTTTTATACTCTGATAAAATGTTCTGCAACTATATTATCATGTCTAATAACTAATTTGACCATAAAATAGCAAGAAAATGCCCATTTCAACGAGTTCTTGACTTGGCTCACGGAATTGAATCAACTCTACATTGTGAGTTTTAAATGACTCTATGGTGTAAACTTCCTAGCATTTTTATACTCTAAAAAAAGTGTTTAACCTATATTCTCATGTCTAATAACTACTTTGACCGTAAAAATGACAAGAAAATGCTCACTTCAAGGAGTTATTGACCGGACTCACGGAGTAGAAGCAGCTCTGCACTGTGTGTTTTAAGTGACTCTATGGCACAAGCATCGTAGTAGTTATATGCTCTGAAAACATGTTCTCCAATTTTATACTCATATATAATAACTAATTTGACCATAAAAATTGTAAGAAAATGCTCACTTCAAGGAGATCTTGTCCTTGATCACGGAGTAGAATCAGCTCTGCACTTTGACTTTTTAGTGATTCTATGGCGCAAGCTTTCTAGCATTTTTATACTCTAAAAACTTGTTCTCCAACTATATTCTCAGGTCTAATATCTAATTTGACCATAAAAATGGCAAGAAAATGCTCACTTCAAGTAGTTCTTGACCTGGCTTACGAAGTAAAATCAACTCTGCACTGTGAGTTTTTAGTGACTCTGTGGTGCAAGCTTTCTAGCATTTTTATGCTCTGAATACATGTTCTACACCTATATTCTCGTGTCTAATAACAACTTTAACCATAAAAATGGCAAGAAAATGCTCACTTCAAGGAGTTCTTGACCTGGCTCACGGAGTAGAATCATCTCTACACTGTATGTTTTTTAGTGACTTTATGGTGTAAACTTCGTAGCAGTTATATGCTCTGAAAACATGTTCTCCAACTTTATACTCATATATAATAACTAATTTGACCATAAAAATGGTTAGAAAATGCTCACTTCAAGGAGTTCTTGTCCTGACTCACTGAGTAGAATCAGCTCTGCACTTTGTCTTTTTAGTGACTCTATGGCGCAAGCTTTCTAGCATTTTTATACTTTGAAAACTTGTTCTCCAACTATATTCTCAGGTCTTATAACTTCTTTTACCATAAAAATAGCAAGAAAATGCTCACTTCAAGTAGTTCTTGACCTGGCGAAGTAAAATCAGCTCTGCACTGTGAGTTTTTAGTGACTCTATGTTGCAAGCTTCCTAGCATTTTATACTCTGAAATCACGTTCTCCAACTATATTCTCTTGTCTAATAACAAATTTCTCCATAAAAATGGCAAGAAAATGCTCACTTCAAGTAGTTCTTGACCTTGCTCACGGAGTAGAATCAGCTCTGCACTGTGTGTTTTTAGTGACTATATGGCGCAATCTTCATAATAGTTATATACTCTTAAAACATTTTCTCCAACTTTATACTCATCCATAATAACTAATTTGACCATAAAAATGGTAAGAAAATGCTCACTTCAAGGAGTTCTTGTATTGGCTTACGAAGTAAAATCAGCTCTGCACTTTGACTTTTTAGTGACTCTATGGCGCATGCTTCCTAGAATATTTGTAATCTGTAAACTTGTTCTCCAACTATATTCTCAAGTCTAATAACTAATTTGACCATAAAAGTGGCAAGAAAATGCACACTTCAAGTAGTTCTTGACCTGGCTCACGAAGTAAAAGCAGCTCTGCACTGTGAGTTTTTAGTGACTCTATGGTGCAAGCTTCCTAGCATTTTATACTCTGAAATCAGATTCTCCAATCATATTCTCATGTCTAATAACAAATTTCACCATAAAAATGGCAAGAAAATGCTCACTTCAAGTAGTTCTTGACATGGCTCACGCAGTAGAATCAGCTTTGCACTGTGTGTTTTTTGGTGACTCTATGGCGCAAGCTTCGTAGCAGTTATATACTCTTAAAAACTTTTCTCCAACTTTATACTCATCCATAATAACTAATTTGACCATAAAATGGTAAGAAAATGCTCACTTCAACGAGCTCTTGTATTGGCTTAAGGAGTAAAATCAGCTCTGCACTTTGACTTGTTAGTGACTCTATGGCGTAAGCTTCCTAGCATATTTGTACTCTTAAAACTTGTTCTCCAACTTTATTCTCAGGTGTAATAACTAATTTGACCATAAAAAAGGCAAGAAAGTGCTCACTTCAAGGAGTTCTTGACCTGGCTCACGGAGTAGAATCAGCTCTGCACTGTGAGTTTTTAGTGACTCTACGGTGCAAGCTTCCTACCATTTTATACTCTGAAATCACGTTCTACGACTATATTCTCATGTCTAATAAAAATTTCACCATAAAAATGGCAAGAAAATGCTCACTTCAAGGAGTTCTTGACCTCGCTCACGGAGTAGATTCAGTTCTGCACCGTGAGTTTATTATGACACTTCGGTACAAGCTTCCTTGCATTTTTATACTCTGAAAACAGATTCTACAACTATATTATCATGTCTAATAATTTGTTTGACCATAAAAATGGTAAGAAAATGCTCACTTCAAGGAATTCTTAACCTAGCTCACGGGGTAGAATCAGCTCTTCTTTAACTTTTTGGTGACTCTATGGTGCAAGCTTCTTACCATTTTTATACTCTGAAAACATGTTCTTCAACTATATTTTTATGTCTAATAACTAATTTGACCATAAAAATGGTAAGAAAATGCTCACTTTAAGAGGTTCTTGACTTGGCTCACGGAGTCGAATCAGCTCTCCACTTTGACTTTTTAGTGACTATATGACCCAAGCTTCCTAGCCTTTTTATACTCTGAAAATAAGTTTTGCAACTATATTATCATGTCTAATAACTAATTTGACCATAAAATAGCAAGAAAATGCTCATTTCAACGAGTTCTTGACCTGGCTCACGGAGTAGAATCAACTCTACATTGTTTGTTTTAAGTGACTCTATGGTGCAAGCTTCCTAGCATTTTTATACTCTGAAAAAAAGTTCTTTACCTATATTCTCATGTCTAATAACTACTTTGACCATAAAAATGACAAGAAAATGCTCACTTCAAGGAGTTATTGACCTAGTTCACGGAGTAAAATCAGCTCTGTACTGTGTGTTTTAAGTGACTCTATGGCACAAGCTTCGTAGCAGGTATATGCTCTGAAAACATGTTATCCAATTTTATACTCATATATAATAACTAATTTGACCATAAAAATTGTAAGAAAATGCTCACTTCAAGGAGTTCTTGTCCTGAATCACGGAGTTGAACCAGCTCTGCATTTTGACTTTTTAGTGACTCTATGGCGCAATCTTTCTAGCATTTTTATACTCTTAAAACTTGTTCTCCAACTATATTCTCAGGTTTAATATCTAATTTGACCATAAAAATGGCAAGAAAATGCTCACTTCAAGTAGTTCTTGACCTGGCTCACGAAGTAAAATCAACTCTGAACTGTGAGTTTTTATTGACTCTATGGTGCAAGCTTCCTAGCATTTTTATGCTCTGAATACATGTTCTACACCAATATTCTCATGTCTAATAACTACTTTACCATAAAAATGGCAAGAAAATGCTCACTTCAAGGAGTTCTTGACCTGGCTCACGGAGTAGAATCAGCTCTACACTGTATGTCTTTTAGTGACTTTATGGTGCAAACTTCGTAGCAGTTATATGCTCCGAAAACATGTTCTCCAACTTTATACTCATATATAATAACTAATTTGACCATAAAAATGGCAAGAAAATGGCAAGAAAATGCTCACTTCAAAAAAATGGCAAGAAAATGCTCACTTCAATTAGTAATTGACTTGGCTCACGAAGTAAAATCAGCTCTGCACTGTGAGTTTTTAGTGACTCTATGGTGCAAGCTTCCAAGCATTTTATACTCTGAAATCACATTCTCCAATTATATTCTCATGTCTAATAACAAATTTCACCATAAAAAGGTCAAGAAAATGTTCAATTCAAGTAGTTCTTGACATGGCTCACACAGTAGAATCAGCTTTCCACTGTGTGTTTTTTAGTGACTCTATGGCCCAAGCTTCGTAGCAGTTATATAATCTTAAAAAATTTTCTCCAACTTTATACTCATCCATAATAACTAATTTGACCATAAAAATGGTAAGAAAATGCTCACTTCAATGAGTTCTTGTATTGGCTTAAGGAGTAAAATCAGTTCTGCACTTTGACTTATTAGTGACTCTATGGCGCAAGCTTCCTAGCATATTTGTACTCTTAAAACTTGTTCTCCAACTTTATTCTCAGGTCTAATAACTAATTTGACCATAAAAAAGGTAAGAAAATGCTCATTTCAAGGAGTTCTTAACCTAGCTCATGGAGTAGAATCAGCTCTGCACTGTGAGTTTTTAGTGACTCTACGGTGCAAGCTTCCTACAATTTTATACTTTGAAATCACATTCTCCGACTATATTCTCATGTCTAATAACAAATTTCACCATAAAAATGGCAAGAAAATGCTCACTTCAAGGAGTTCTTGACCTCTCTCACGGAGTAGAATCAGTTCTTCACCGTGAGTTTATTATGACACTACAGTACAAGCTTCCTTGCATTTTTATACTCTGAAAACACATTCTCCCACTATATTCTCATGTCTAATAATTTGTTTGACCATAAAAATGGTAAGAAAATGCTCACTTCAAGGAATTCTTAACCTGGCTCACGAGGTAGAATCAGCACTTCTTTAACATTTTGGTGACTCTATGGTGCAAGCTTCTTACAATTTTTATACTATGAAAACATGTTCTCCAACTATATTTTTATGTCTAATAACTAATTTGACCATAAAATGGTTAGAAAATGCTAACTTTAAGGAGTTCTTGACTTGGCTCACGGTGTCGAATCAGCTCTCCACTTTAACTTTTTAGTGACTATATGACACAAGCTTCCTAGCCTTTTTATACTCTGAAAATATGTTTTGCAACTATATTATCATGTCTAATAACTAATTTGACCATAAAATAGCAAGAAAATGCTCATTTCAACGAGTTCTTGACCTGGCCACGGAGTAGAATCAACTCTACATTGTTTGTTTTAAGTGACTCTATGGTGCAAGCTTCCTAGCATTTTTGTACTCTGAAAAAAAGTTCTTTACCTATATTCTCATGTCTAATGACTACTTTGACCATAAAAATGACAAGAAAATGCTCACTTCAAGGAGTTATTGACCTGGCTCACGGAGTAGAATCAGCTCTGCACTGTGTGTTTTAAGTGACTCTATGGCACAAGCTTCGTAGCAGTTATATGCTCTGAAAACATGTTCTCCAATTTTATACTCATATATAATAACTAATTTGACCATAAAAATGGTAAGAAAATGCTCACTTCAAGGAGTTCTTGTCCTGGCTCACGGAGTAGAATCAGCTCTTCACTTTGACTTTTTAGTGAATCTATGGCGCAATCTTTCTAGCATTTTTATACACTGAAAACTTGTTCTCCAACTATATTCTCAGGTCTAATAACTAATTTGACCATAAAAATGGCAAGAAAATGCTCACTTCAAGGAGTTTTTGACCTGGCTCACGGAGTAGAATCAGCTATACACTGTATGTTTTTAGTGACTTTATGGCGCAAACTTTGTTGCAGTTATATGCTCTGAAAATATGTTCTCCAACTTTATACTCATATATAATAACTAATTTGACCATAAAAATCGTTAGAAAATGCTCACTTCAAGGAGTTCTTGTCCTGGCTCACTTAGTAGAATCAGCTCTGCACTTTGACTTTTTAGTGACTCTATGGCGCAAGCTTTCTAGCATTTTTATACTCTGAAAACTTGTTCTCTAACTATATTCTCAAGTCTAATAACTAATTTGACCATAAAAATGGCAAGAAAATGCTCACTTCAAGTAGTTCTTGACCTGGCTCACTAAGTAAAATCAGCTTTACACTGTTAGTTTTTAGTGACTATGTTGCAAGCTTCCTAGCATTTTATACTCTGAATTCACGTTCTCCAACTATATTCTCTTGTTTAATAACAAATTTCTCCATAAAAATGGCAAGAAAATGCTCAATTCAAGTAGTTCTTGACCTGACTCACGGAGTAGAATCAGCTCTGCACTGTGTGTTTTTTAGTGACTCTATGGTGCAAGCTTCGTAGCAGTTATATACTCTTAAAACATTTTCTCCAACTTTATACTCATCCATAATAACTAATTTGACCATAAAAATGTTAAGAAAATGCTCACTTCAACGAGTTCTTGTATTGGCTTAAGGAGTAAAATCATCTCTGCACTTTCACTTATTAGTGACTCTATGGCGCAAGCTTCCTAGCATATTTGTAGTCTGAAAACTTGTTCTCCAACTATATTCTAAGGTCTAATAACTACTTTTCCCATAAAAAAGGCAAGAAAATGCTAACTTCAAGGAGTTCTTGACCTAGCTCACGGAGTAGAATCAGCTCTGAACTTTGACTTTTTAGTGACTCTATGGTGCAAGCTTCCTAGAAATTTTATGCTCTGAATACATGTTCTAAACCTATATTATCATGTCTAATAACTACTTTAACCATTAAAATGGCAAGAAAATGTTCACTTCAAGGAGTTCTTGACCTGGCTCACGGAGTATAATCAGCTCTACACTGTATGTTTTTAGTGACTTTATGGCGCAAACTTCGTAGCAGTTATATGCTCTGAAAACATGTTTTCCAACTTTATACTCATATATAATAACTAATTTGACCATAAAAATTGTTAGAAAATGCTCACTTCAAGGAGTTCTTGTCCTGGCTCACTTAGTAGAATCAGCTCTGCACTTTGACTTTTTAGTTACTCTGTGGCGCAAGCTTTCTAGCATTGTTATACTCTGAAAACTTGTTCTCCAACTATATTCTCAGGTCTAATAACAAATTTGACCATAAAAATGGCAAGAAAATAATCACTTCAAGTAGTTCTTGACCTGGCTCACAAAGTAAAATCAGCTCTGCACTGTGAGTTTTTTGTGACTCTATGTTGCAAGCTTCCTAGCATTTTATACTGTGAATTCACGTTCTCCTACTATATTCTCTTGTTTATTAACAAATTTCTCCATAAAAATGGCAAGAAAATGCTCACTTCAAGTAGTTCTTGACCTGGCTCACGGAGTAGAATCAGCACTGCACTGTGAGTTTTTAATCACTCTATGGTGCAAGCTTCCTAGATTTTTATACTCTAAAATCACATTTCTCCAATTATATTCTCATGTCTAATAACAAATTTCACCATAAAAATGGTAAAAAATGCTCACTTCAAGTAGTTCTTGACATGGCTCATGCAGTAGAATTAGCTTTGCACTATGTGTTTTTTAGTGACTCTATGGCGTAAGCTTCGTAGCAGTTATACACTCTTAAAAAATTTTCTCCAATTTTACACTCATCCATAATAACTAATTTGACCATAAAAATGGTAAGAAAATTCTCACTTCAACGAGTTGTTGTATTTGCTTAAGGAGTAAAATCAGCTCTGCACTATGACTTATTAGTGACTCTATGGCGCAAGTTTCCTAATATATTTGTACTTTGAAAACTTGTTCTCCAACTATATTCTTAGGTCTAATAACTAATTTGACCATAAAAAGGCAAGAAAATGCTCACTTCAAGGAGTTCTTGACCTAGTTCACGGAGTAGAATCAGCTCTGCACTGTGAGTTTTTAGTGACTCTACGGTGCAGGCTTCCTAGCATTTTATACTCTGAAATCACGTTCTCCGACTATATTCTCATGTCTAATAACAAATTTCACCATAAAAATGGCAAGAAAATGCTCACTTCAAGGAGTTCTTGACCTCGCTCACGCAGTAGAATCAGCTCTGCACCGTGAGTTTATTGTGACACTACGGTGCAAGCTTCCTTGCATTTTTTGTGATACCCGAGCTTCTCACTACTCATGTGTCAATATAATTTAATTTGTGTTATGTGCATTTTATAATTATGTGATAATTGTTTTTACATTTTAATTATCTTTACATTTTATTTGAGACATACGTGATAAACATGGTGACAATATGTGAATATATGGGT
Source organism: Pogostemon cablin (assembly GCA_023678885.1). Classification (NCBI taxonomy): domain Eukaryota; kingdom Viridiplantae; phylum Streptophyta; class Magnoliopsida; order Lamiales; family Lamiaceae; genus Pogostemon; species Pogostemon cablin. The sequence goes on from CM042974.1 coordinate 7,627,996, forward strand.
GCATAAATATTTACGTGCATTAATTTGGATATATGAGTAAATTATTTGATGAGTATAAATACACTTTTCTTAATTTTTAAGTATCACACGTGTTCTCGTAATAATAATAGTGGGTAAAAAAAATATACACGTATGTTTATTAATTTGTAAATGTATTTTATCTTAGCTATTAAGTATTGCACGTATATTTATAATGGATAATAATAATTTCATTTACTATAAATAGAAACTTACTATAAATAGAATTTACTATAAATAGTAAATTACTATTAATAGTAAATTAAATAAGTTGGGGCGGTGGGATAGTCGCATACAACTTCCACCCCACCCCTCTATATATAATAGTAACCCTGTTAAGGGTAATTCAAAGCAGAGGTAAGAAAAAAGAAAGAAAAAGAAAGAGAGGAAAAGAAGAGAGAGAAGAGAGGGAGAGAGAGAGAGAGGAAAGGGAGAGAGAGGAAGAAGAGAAAGAGAAGAGGGAGCGCGCCGGAACGTGCGTGTCGGAGCAAATTAGTTACAGTTCTTTACGGGGTTTATATTACTGTCGGAATCCAGGTAAGTAGAAGTCCAACTACAATGCGTAAATATGTTGTTTGTGAATTATTTGTAATTAATATGTGATAATTATGTTATGGATTATTTGTAATTAGTTTAATTACAACATGAATTATTTGAATTAATTTGTTATACAAGTTGTGGATCTATGTGATTTGAAATAATATTATTGTTCTATACAGATCTGTGTGATTGGAAACTATTGAAAATATATTTGTATGGCTTGAGAAGATATTAGTTATAAGGATATGTGGGATCCAAGATTAAGTTGTTATTCCAAAAAGAGATCCGTGTGATCCAAGGTGAAGTGGTTATTCTATAAATGGATCTATGTGATTGAGGTGAAGTTGTTAATTCAGAAATGGATTTGTGTGAATTGAAATTAATTTGTGGCTTTATTGTGATTAAATGTTGATATTGATATTGTAAATGATTTATGATGCACATTTAATTGTTTTGGGTGCATACCATGCATAAACATGAAAAGTGTTTTCCTCAAAATTAATAAGATACTAATGGTGTGTGCGGCCACTATATATGCATCTCTGTCAGGGTTTGGAAAAATCGTTCCTGACATTTTTATTAGGGGTTTAGAAAAATCATCCCCATCACTTTGCCAGAGTTCGGAAAAATCGTTCTCGGCACTTTATATTTGGGGTTCGGAAAAATCGTCCCCATTGAGCTCATTTGGGGTGCATATCATAAATGTGTCGTGGGATCCCGCAACGTGAACAGTTTTCACAATAAAAGAGATCAATTAGAAAAATTAGAACATAGACGATAGAGAACTAAATGCATTTTCATGCACGGACATGCATGATTTATACTTACTGAGATTTTTGTCTCACTAGTTTATGCATTGTAGGTGAGCCTGTTGATGATTGAGTTTGTGATGTGACTGTGCAAGCTGTGGAGCTCCTTCAAGGTTTTGAGCGGATGTACATAGATGACGACCTGTTGGGCTAGGCCGTGGGTTTATTTTGTTTCCGCTGATATTTTGGTGGTGTAATATAATAAGTATTGTCGCGAGTTTGTCTGGTTTGAAGTGATGTCAGAAACCAGTACGTACGTTGAACTGGTGTGATGGTTTTGGTTATAAACATATTATGTGAAAAAAAAATTATATGCAGGTTTTTATAATGATGATGTTTATGTTAAATAGTATTTGTATTATAAGTTATGTAAGGTGGGTCGTGTCAGAGTGGTATCAGAGCACGGTTTGGGTCCTGCAGACTATCTATGTACATGAACTCATTCTTTGGGAGCGCAACTTTGCAAGTAAGTGTTATTTTCATTCTGTGTTGTTATGTGTCTTATGAATTATATTGGCTATGTGGTATAGGAAGTGTAGTTAGTAGACAAAAGGATAAGGGCTACAGGTGAAAGTTCTGAAGGAGATAGGACTGTTGAGCAAGCAGCACCTCCTGAAGGGAATAATCCTGATGCGGTGATTACTCGACTAATGGAACTGGTTGAGCGCCAGTCCCAACAGATACAGCAGAGAGATATGGGTGGACAACCAGAGGGCAATGCAAACCAAGATAGACGTCAAGTAGAACGTGTGGAAATGGTTTGTGAGAGGTTTCAAAAGTTGAGCCCTCCAATATTTGAGGACGCAGCAGACCCACAGATGCAGAGGATTGGTTACGCACGGTGGAAAACATGTTTCAATACAGTAGAATTCCAGATGGGGATAGAGTGCTGTGTGCTTCTTTCATGTTACGAGAAAGTGCAGGCCACTGGTGGGATATGATTAAAAGTATCGAGGATGTCACGACTATGACATGGGAAAGGTTCAAGGAGATTTTCAGAAACAAGTACTTTACGGCACTAGTGAGAGCCATGAAGATGAACGAGTTCATACAATTGAGGCAAGGTGGCATGTCAGTCACAGATTACCTTCGTAAGTTTGAGCAGTTGTCGAGGTTTGCTGAACATATGGTGAGTACGGAGGCACTAAAAGTGGAGAGATTTGTGGAAGGCTTAAGGCCTGAACTTTACAGAGATGTGAGTATGGCGGGACTTCATGGAGCAACATATTCACAAGTTGCAAAAAGGGCTCAAATTGCTGAGCAAGCGGAGATGAGGATCAGACAAGCGCAGGCTATCAGACCTCAATTTCAGCAGAAACCAATGCAGCAGTTTTGGAGAGTTGATAAGAGGCCGATGCCATTTCAGAGGCAGAATTCAAATGTTCAAGTGGAGCAAGGACAGAGACGAGGAGAACCCAACAAGCGTCCTAAATTCGATCAGGGTAAAGTGCCACCGGCGCCGCGACTACCTATATGTCCTAATTGTCTTAGATCACATGGTGGGGAGTGTCAAATTCCTCCGAGAACGTGTTACACATGCTGGGAGAAAGGACATGTGACTACTACTTGTCCTAAGAAAGGAAGCAGGCACAGCAGGGAAGAGCTCCAGCGAGGGTGTATACTTTGACGCGAGAGGAGGCAGACGCAAATCCCTCAGTTGTCATGGGTAAGTTCTCTATTTTTGGCACTTCTACATATGTGCTATTTGATTATGGAGCAACACATTCATTTGTATCCACTGAGTATGCGAAAAAGTTGGGTAGAACACCTAACTTGATAGAAGCTAATTATGAGGTGATGATACCTTCTGGTGAGTCAAAGCAAACTAATCAACTTCTTTAAGGTTGTGTTATTCCTATTGAAGGAAGAAGACTCCTCGCTAATTTGATTGTGTTAAGTATGAATGATTATGATATCATATTGGGCATGGATTGGCTGTCAAAATATGGTACTACAATAGATTGTCAGAAGAAGAGTATCACTTTTCAGCCAGTGAAAGGAGAACCGTTCACTTTTGTTGGAATCAAGAAAAGCTTTCGATTTCCGATGATATCAGCAGCAAAAGCACAGCGGTTGTTGGAAAGTGGTTGTGAGGGGTATCTGGTGAGTGTAATGAATGTTGAGGGACAGCAATGTCCATTTCTTGATAGTATACCAGTAGTTCGGGAATATCTGGAGGTATTTCCAGATGATCTTCCAGGTTTGCCACCAGAGCGAGAAATAGAGTTTGTTATTGAGTTACAACCAGGAACTGCTCCTATATCTAAAGCGCCATACAGAATGGCACCAGCTGAACTGAAGGAATTGAAGATACAGTTACAAGAGTTGCTAGACAAAGGATTCATCCAACCTAGTTTCTCACCTTGGGGAGCACCAGTTCTGTTTGTTCGAAAGAAGGATGGCACATTGAGGATGTGCATTGATTATCGGGATCTCAACAAAGTTACGGTGAGGAATAAATATCCATTGCCTCGCATTGATGATCTGTTTGATCAGTTACAGGGTGCAGCTATCTTTTCGAAGATTGATTTGCGGTCGGGGTATCATCAGTTAAAGATAAAGAAGGAGGATATTCAAAGACTGCATTCAGTACAAGGTACGGGCACTATGAGTTCTTAGTGATGCCTTTTGGATTAACAAATGCTCCTGCAGCATTTATGGATTTGATGAATAGAGTATTTCAGGAATTTCTCGATAAATTTGTGATTGTGTTTATCAATGATATTCTAATTTACTCTAAGAATAAGGAGGATCATGCACTGCACTTGAGAAAGGTGTTAGAGATTCTGAAGGAGAGACAGTTGTATGCGAAGTTCAAGAAGTGTGAGTTTTGGTTAGACCGAGTTGTTTTCTTGGGGCACGTGGTATCGGGAGAAGGAATTTCAGTGGATCCAGGTAAAGTTAAAGCAATCCATGATTGGCCACAACCCTCAAATCCCACTGAGGTTCATAGCTTTCTTGGATTGGCGGGATATTATCGGAGGTTTGTTGAAGGATTTTCTAAGATTGCTTCACCATTAACACAGTTGACCAGGAAGAATTTGAAGTTCACATGGACGGAGGAATGTGAACAAAGTTTCCAAGAATTGAAGAGACGATTGACATCAACACCTATCTTAACTATTCCTACGGAGACAGGAAACTTCAAGGTTTACAGTGATGCTTCAAAGAATGGTCTTGGGTGTGTATTGATGCAAAATGGAAAAGTGATAGCGTATGCATCCAGACAGTTAAGGGAGTATGAGAAGAATTATCCAACACATGATTTAGAGTTAGCTGCAGTGGTGTTTGCACTCAAGATATGGAGGCATTATCAGTATGGGGAACGTTGTGAAATCTATACTGATCATAAGAGTTTGAAGTACTTTTTCACTCAGAAAGAGTTAAATATGAGGCAAAGAAGATGGTTGGAATTGGTGAAGGATTACGACTGTGTTATCAATTATCACCCGGGAAAAGCCAATGGGTTGCTGATGCATTGAGCCGAAAGGCAATACAGAGTGTAGCTGCTATGACCGTAAATCAGAAACCAGAGTTGCTTGATTTGCAGAGGATGGGTGTGGAGATCATTCAGGAAGGATCGTTGGAAGCAAGTATGGCAGCTCTGACACTTCAACCAACTTTGATGGATAAGATTCGACAGAGCCAACAGGAGGATAAGTCGTTTGACAAGATAAGGAATGATATCAGCTCTGGAAAGTCTTCTGACTTCCAATTAGGAGATGATGGCGTGATTCGTTATGGAGGTCGATTATGTCTACCCGAAGTGAATGATATTCGAAAAGAAGTGATGATAGAAGCTCATTCAACACCCTACTCTGTACATCCAGGAGCTACTAATATGTATAGAGATTTGAAGGCACATTATTGGTGGCCAGGGATGAAGAGAGATGTTGCTCGATATGTGGAGCAATGTTTGACTTGTCAGCAAGTCAAAGCCGAGCATCAGAGACCAGCAGGAACTTTGCAGCCTTTATTTATTCCAGAATGGAAGTGGGAGAATATCACGATGGATTTTGTTATCGGGCTACCGAAGACAGTGAAAGGTCACGATGCCATTTGGGTTATTGTGGATCGATTGACTAAGTCAGCTCATTTTCTTCCTATTAGCTCTACGTATTCCATGGATCGTTATGCCCAACTATATATACAAGAGATTGTCAGACTCCATGGAGTACCACTTACCATTGTGTCAGACAGAGATACGAGATTCTTGTCTGCTTTCTGGAAGAGTTTACATAAGGCGTTGGGGACACAGTTATCTTTCAGCACAGCATTCCATCCACAGACAGATGGTCAATCAGAGCGTACAATACAAATCTTGGAGGATATGCTCAGAGCGTGTGTGTTGGATTTTCAAGGTCAGTGGAGTAAATTTTTGCCTTTGATAGAGTTCTCGTACAATAATAGTATCAGTCTACTATTGGGATGGCTCCATATGTAGCATTATATGGGAGGAAATGTAGATCTCCAGTTCATTGGGATGAAGTTGGAGAGAGGAAACTTTTGGGTCTAGACTTGATTCGTGAAATGTCAGAAGCTGTTACCCGTATACGAGAGAAGATGAAAGTTGCTCAAGATCGGCAAAAGAGTTATGCAGACAAACGGAGGAGAGAATTGGAATTTGAAGTGGGTGATCAAGTATTTTTGAAAGTATCTCCAATGAAGGGGATAATGCGATTTGGAAGGAAAGGGAAACTCAGTCCAAGATATGTTGGTCCGTTCACTATCATTGAGAGAGTTGGCAGTGTTGCCTATAAATTGGAGTTACCAGCATCGATGTCTAGAGTACATGACGTGTTTCATGTATCTGTGTTGAGGAAGTATGTTCCAAATCCATCTCATGTTCTCAGACAGGAACCAGTTGAGTTGAAAGAAGATTTGAGTTATGAGGAAGTACCAGTTGAGATCTTGTGGCGAGAAGTGAAGAAGCTCAGAAATAAAGAAAACCATTAGTAAAGGTATTATGGAGGAATCAACTAGTTGAGGAGGCTACTTGGGAAAGAGAGGATGAGATGATGGCTAAATATCCAGATCTCTTCAGGTAAGTAAATTTCGAGGACGAAATTTTTATAAGTTGGGGAGGATGTGATACCCGAGCTTCTCACTACTCATGTGTCAATATAATTTAATTTGTGTTATGTGCATTTTATAATTATGTGATAATTGTTTTTACATTTTAATTATCTTTACATTTTATTTGAGACATACGTGATAAACATGGTGACAATATGTGAATATATGGGTGCATAAATATTTACGTGCATTAATTTGGATATATGAGTAAATTATTTTATGAGTATAAATACACTTTTCTTTATTATTAAGTATCACACGTGTTCTCGTAATAATAATAGTGGGTAAAAAAAATATACACATATGTGTATTAATTTGTAAATGTATTGTATCTTAGCTATTAAGTATTGCACGTATATTTATAATGGATAATAATAATTTCATTTACTATAAATAGAAACTTACTATAAATAGAAACTTACTATAAATAGTAAATTACTATTAATAGTAAATTAAATAAGTTGGGGCGGTGGGATAGTCGCATACGACTTCCACCCCACCCCTCTATATATAATAGTAACCCTGTTAAGGGTAATTCAAAGCAGAGGTAAGAAAAAAGAAAGAAAAAGAAAGAGAGGAAAAGAAGAGAGAGAAGAGAGGGAGAGAGAGAGAGAGGAAAGGGAGAGAGAGGAGAGAGAGAGGAAGAAGAGAAAGAGAAGAGGGAGCGCGCCGGAACGTGCGTGTAAGAGCAAATTAGTTACAGTTCTTTACGGGGTTTATATTACTGTCGGAATCCAGGTAAGTAGAAGTCCAACTACAATGCGTAAATATGTTGTTTGTGAATTATTTGTAATTAATATGTGATAATTATGTTATGGATTATTTGTAATTAGTTTAATTACAACATGAATTATTTGAATTAATTTGTTATACAAGTTGTGGATCTATGTGATTTGAAATAATATTATTGTTCTATACAGATCTGTGTGATTGGAAACTATTGAAAATATATTTGTATGGCTTGAGAAGATATTAGTTATAAGGATATGTGGGATCCAAGATTAAGTTGTTATTCCAAAAAGAGATCCGTGTGATCCAAGGTGAAGTGGTTATTCTATAAATGGATCTATGTGATTAAGGTGAAGTTGTTATTTCAGAAATGGATTTGTGTGAATTGAAATTAATTTGTGGCTTTATTGTGATTAAATGTTGATATTGATATTGTAAATGATTTATGATGCACATTTAATTGTTTTGGGTGCATACCATGCATAAACATGAAAATTGTTTTCCTCAAAATTAATAAGATACTAATGGTGTGTGCGGCCACTATATATGCATCTCTGTCAGGGTTCGAAAAAATCGTTCCCGACATTTTTATTAGGGGTTCGGAAAAATCGTCCCCACCAGTTTGCCAGAGTTCGGAAAAATCGTTCTCGGCACTTTATATTTGGGGTTCGGAAAAATCATCCCCATTGAGCTCATTTGGGGTGCATATCATAAGTGTGTCGTGGGGATCCCGCAACGTAAATAGTTTTCACAATAAAAGAGATCAATTAGAAAAATTAGAACATAGACGATAGAGAACTAAATGCATTTTCATGCACGGACATGCATGATTTCTACTTACTGAGATTTTTGTCTCACTAGTTTATGCATTGTAGGTGAACCTGTTGATGATTGAGTTTGTGATGTGACTGTGCAAGCTGTGGAGCTCCTTCAAGGTTTTGAGCGGATGTACATAGATGACGACCTGTTGGGCTAGTCCGTGGGTTTATTTTGTTTCCGCTGATATTTTGGTGGTGTAATAGAATAAGTATTGTCGCGAGTTTGTCTGGTTTGAAGTGATGTCAGAAACCAGTACGTACGTTGAACTGGTGTGATGGTTTTGGTTATAAACATATTATGTGAAAAAAAAAATTATATGCAGGTTTTTATAATGATGATGTTTATGTTAAATAGTATTTGAATTATAAGTTATGTAAGGTAGGTCGTGTCATTTTTATACTCTGAAAACACATTCTCCAACTATATTCTCATGTCTAATAATTTGTTTGACCGTAAAAATGATAAGAAAATGCTTACTTCAAGGAATTCTTAACCTAGCTCACGGAGTAGAATCAGCTCTTATTTGACTTTTCGGTGACTCTATGGCGCAAGCTTCTTACCATTTTTATACTCTGAAAATATGTTCTTCAACTATATTTTTATGTCTAATAACTAATTTGACCTTAAAAATGGCAAGAAAATGCTCAATTCAAGGAGTCTTTGACCTGACTCACGGAGTGGAATCAGCTCTGCACTTTGACTTTTTATTGACTCTATGGCGCAAACTTTCTATCATTTTTATACTCTGAAAACATATTCTCTAACTATATTCTCATGTCTAAGGCACATACTCATGTCTAATATTCTAATAAAAAAAGATATTTCTCTTTTTAAAAAATTCTCTCTGCCCTCTCTCTAAAACTTTTTCGGGTTTCTTTTCTCCTCCGGTAATAATGTAGGCGCCGCCACCTACCGGCGAGTCCTTCGTTGACTGTTCTATTCCTTCTAATCCTTTCGTCCAATTTCCAGAATTGGACTCTGCCTACGAACAGTATACATGGCTCATGGATTTAGTTGTTTTTTCCACGACAACACAACAGCCTCCCGTGTCGTGCAAGACATCTTCTGGTCTTCTGGCTTTAGAGGAACTTATTGAGAAAAATAAGGCTTTTGCAGGGGCCACAGTGGCTCCTCAAAAGGAATCAGATCTCTTAAATATTAGATCAAAATCATCTGTTCATGATCGGTTCACTAGGGTTGATTTGAATGCATGCAAACAACATCAGATCGGGTTGATATCCCTACATCAAATACAATTCGTCACTCCTCTGACCCGAGATAATTCACGGCTAGGGTTTCAAAGGATGGTGATGATCCTTTTTCCAGCATTCGTGCGGCCATAGGCAAAGGACCAACTTTAGGTCCCATGGTGATGCCGCTTCAAAAAACATGTGATATCGTTACTCTTCATATAAACAAAGCTTTCTATGACAACATGTTGCATTTATTTTCAAAATTTTTATTGCAAGGATCTTACTTCCGAGAGGCTAGAAACTTTTGTTTCAATTATAATTGGATGCTATGATCAAGAAAGCTTTTCTCGTCTCTGATCTGTTCATTATCCCGTTGGGAAGAGGATACTTTACAGTTTATATTGTTGGCGTTCGATCGTTTGGTTAACGTGAATCATTAATGTTCCATACATTTCTAACAAGCAGCGGAAGCAAGTAAACAAGAAACATATTACCTTTCACCAGAATTTGTTGAAGATGATGAATTCTCACCACCGGCCTGCGCAGCCTCACCGTTTGGCGTATAACTCTCTCATTCGATGTCGGATTTGAGTGATCTATACGCCAAAACGATCCTCTCATCTGTGGCTTTCCGTCAGTATATACATATCCTTTTCTAAAGTCTGTACGATTTTATAAAAATCATAGAAGGTGGCGGACAGTAGCAGCAAAACAACCTTTCAGTCTTCTGTTGTATTCCCAAGACCAATCTCGACGTCGCGTGGGCGACGATCCTCGAGATCTTCTCAATCTGTTGTTCCCTCACCCTCCTCACAGTGTTAGGTGTGATTAATCTCATAGATTAGGGTTTCTGGACAGCTGAGATGACTTATATATGGGATACAGCAGGGACCAGGAGGAGAAATTAGAGTTGGGCCTCCATTGGGCTTAAATATCCAAGCTTAGCCCAAAGCTTATACTTAAGTCCAATAATAATAATATATACCACTAAAATATTATTACTGCACTACCGTTCTAATCTCATAATTACATTATGGGCTCCTTCTTATTATGAGCCCGTTAGTATCCCCATGTTTAAGATATACAATGCCCATTAATTAAATAAGTTACTGACAATTCCATTAATTAATATCTCATCCGAGACTAGTACCACTCATCCTCATTATCATGCCGGAATAAATGCACCTGCAGGGTTTATATGATATTCCTTATGTGCTCCTCAAGGGGACATCATCAACCTATGACGGACACGGATTCCTTCTACAATCAACATCACACCATAGAAACAGCACTATTTCGCAACTCACCGAGTTTGTTGATTTAATTACATGTATATCTCACTCATTAATGAATCAAAGAAATAGATACTGCCCTACGTGTCGAGGTTATTTTATAGGGATTAAAAGTGCGAACATCCATAATAACAGAGATCAAGTTCTTCTAAAATTTAGTATAAGTCGAACGATCTCAAGCGGTCCTGCTCAATACACACAAAGTGCACTAATGTGATTCTATAGCCAAAACAAGATAATACCAAACCACACTACAACCATCCCAATAGATAGTCCCCGTCTATCTCTGTTGTGAGCATCTGTTTATACTTTATAGGGAAACCTTTAATATGACCTTCCACATGTTGTCGCACAACATATTATCTACAGTATAAAGTAAGTGGACTATTGCATCGACATATAAATAAATTATATGACGCAATCATTTGATCATATGATTCTCATTTCAAATAAATTGTTATAACAATGTTCATACTAAAGCTAGACTTTTAGTATACAATCCAACAATCTCCCACTTATACTAAAAGACTATGTTGACATGTCTTCTGCAATACATTTGATTCCCACTCCCACTCACGACCATCAAAAGTTCTCGCCTTAAGGTCCTTGTAAATGGATTTACTAGATTATCATCCGATGCAATCTAGCAGACAACAACCTTTCCCTCATCATACGATTTCTCATAACTGGTGGTACTCGCACTCCATGTGTTTAATTGTCTTATGGGCTCGTGATTCCTTCAAGTTTGCAACTGCACCATTATCATCAAATAAATTGTGATAATCTTGGGCAAACTTAAAAATACTTCAAAGTCCATCACCAAGTTTCTAGAGTCATACAGATACTTTGGCCTCCTCATAGGCTCCACTTTATCATCTTTCCATGATGGAGTCCGGAGTCCAAAATATATTTTTATATAACACTCCTCCATATTATGACTCAACTTCCTAAAATTAAACACATAACCTTCAAGGTGGATTTACTGTCGTCCCTATCTGATTTGAAAAATCTGAATCTATGTAACCCATAAGAAGCAGTGAATCTGTCCGATAAGCCCACATATAGTTTCTAGTCCTTTTTAGGTGCTTCAAAATTATGTGTTACCACAGTTCTACATCCTTATTTTGGGTTACCTTTGATACCCACTGTCTATGCCATTGGCAATACAGTTATCCATTCTTCTGCATAACATTCCTTAGATTAAGCTTCCTTATTCGCCGAAGCATAAGGAACCGCTTTCATCTCCTTTATCTTCTTTTGTCTCAAGACACATTTTCTTAGATAAAGTCACATGTTAAAACAAGTAGGGATCATATCATTTCATTAAGCCTGAGACAAGCATAACATCCTTTCTTGTGAATCGTATTACCGTGATCAAAAGGATATATTTTGCTTTTCTTAAGTCCTTCATTTCATACAACTTTATCTACCATACTCATACGCCCAACAATACTCTTTCATTGTCTCTAATGAGCAATATATCATCTACGTACAGTACAAGAAATTCCACCACGTTTCCATCACTCTTTTCAATACACAAGACACATCCGCATATTTAATAAATCCATATCACTAGATTTCCTCATCAAAACGGATGTACTTTGAGTTTAAAGCTTGATCTAGTCCATCAATGGATAATTTTAAGCTCACACTCAAAATGCTCTTAGCCCTTTGCAATGAATCACTCTGGTTGCCTCACATAGATGTTTTCGTAAAGACATCCTATCAGGAAAGCTGTCTTGACATCTATTTGCTATCCCTCATATTTCATATGAGTAGCACCAGATAAAAGAGTCCGGATCAATATAGGCATAGCTATTGGCGAACAGGTTTTCTTATGACCTCTTCCAATTGCTTTTACCCCATTTAGTGGTCCTACAAGCAGCCAGATCTAATTTAGAATATATCGATTCTATTTCAACATTCATTGAACTTTGCTAAGATTCTTCATTTTCATCTTGTAGTGCTTTGTCGTATCCATGGGTCAATTTCATGTTTACTAGGGACCAAGTCTCACGACTCTCCCAAAACATATATCTAACAGGTTGTTGAGAAGCCCTCCCACTATGACAAGGCACCACACGCAATTGTCTATCAGACGTGACACGCATTACAGTTTACCTTGTGGTATATCCTCTTATACACTTGGTACTAATACTATGTGTTTTTCCCTCTCACTTCCTTTAGAACAATTTATACATGGGTTTATGATTTAACACTTAGTCCTTTTCCAAAAATCTAGTGTTTGTGTTAACAATCACCCTTCGATCTTTTTTTACTAAATAAATCATCACCCTTCATTTTTCTAGGATATCCCACAAACAGACAAACTTTATACGACATGCTATTTCTATCTGTAAATTCATAGAAACTGAAATCAAATTCTTTCTATGAAAAATGTACATAAAGACAATTCTTATAACCAAATGTTTATTCATATCGTAAGATAAATAAACAACTCCCACTGCAACAGCCACTACTCTCGTAGTTTTACCCATGTATATTACAATCTCATCATCACTTAGTTGCAGGCTTTTAGTGACTCCGGTATCTACACACAATGTGTCAGTAAATGCCATCACTAATCATGCTTCAATGACTAGTGAATAAGATACTTACCTTGTTCACATCTTGATGAAATTGGATTTTCTTTGCCACATGTTTTGTCAGAAGTTCTCCACCATATACAACCTCTTGTATTTCAGGTAGAACTTGCTCAAAAACACCTAGGAAAACTACGGAGAATTAAATTGATCTAGGTTTCCCTTCAATATCTACTCCGAACATTTCTAATTCATTCATCAATCAACCATAACCTCCTGCCTATCTCACTTACTCAAGTATTTGAAGAGTCACATGAGACCATCATATTTCTATGAACCTCTCACCTCTTCACTAGAGACTTTAAAAGGCATCATGGGATATCCTTAGTGAGAATACATATTTATATTTTCTTAAGCAGAAAATTTCAAAAAACAAGATTCTTTTCTAATCATCTAATTTTTGGACAAATAAATATGTTTCTTATAAGTATATAATAAATGAGATAAAACCATTTGAAATTACAGAGAATCACAAATAAATACACCGATCAAATCTTTGAATTTTATCCATTTATATTGATTCCCTCAAAACAATATAAAAATAAAATTCACCAACATCTCAAGCACCGTGAGTCTGCAAGCCACGATAGTGTGGACGTTTACAAACCCGAACATTTACAAGAAAAGGGTTTACCCATTAATTTCATTTGTCAACCTAACCTCATGACAAAATAATTATTAGTCGGTTCCTTTTTGGCCATGCAAATAAAAGCAGTGACTCTGATGGAGAGGATACTTATTATTTGCATCTAAGTGTACACCATTATTTGACCCCAATTCCATTGCGCAAGCTTATGTATCTTACAGATGGAGAAGTACACACGTGCTCGGATAACATCCTACAGTCATCAATTATAAGTTTGTACCAATGGACTGCATATAAACTCATCCGATAGGGAGGAAGGTCTATGCCAACGCGCAAGTTCATGTGCATCACGTTACAAACATAATTATTTAATGAAGACTATTCTAGCAATCCACGAATAAACTCATCCGATGGGGAGGAAGGCTCTAATGCCAACACACTTAGTTATTTAATATCGAGGGTTTTTAACATGCATTTAATATTCGAATAATATACTAAACTTAGCATGCTCCTATTACGGTAAATAAGGTTGTAAATTCTAGAGAATCATGCATACATATATAACAATAATCAGATAAATAAATCAATTATTAACAGTTATATATCAGCGAATTCGACCGTTCGCCACCAAGCATGAATATAGGCAACGCAGACGGGGTTCGACCTCCCCACTGAGGTCGCAGGGATCGACCTGCCTGGTCAGGTTGCGGGGTTTGGGGCAGCGCTTAGAAACCTAATCTGAAAATCAAAAGTCGATCTTCATGAATTTTCTTCAGATTCATTACCCGACAACCTGGTCCACCAATCCAGCACCCTACTCGACATTCTGACACTTAGTTGCCCATCCACTGTGTTCCACATCCGGAAGAACATCACAATAAACTCCTAGTGGTGCGCCCAACACTACGAATCGTGCGCCAGTATCATGCTGACGAGCGCGCCTGCTCATGATCTCACACATCTCGCGTGCCTGCCCGATAATTGACACGACTCGTGTGCCTTTCAGTGCATCTCAAGTCTGTCGCACGCCTAAACATGTGCGCCACTCATCATTCACAAAGCACGGAGCGTGCACCCATTCCCTGTCATTAGAGTGCCAACTACAGCCAGCATGCCACGCACGCCCAAGACCTCTCTTGCCCGGCAACAAGTGGCATCATGCCTGCTACGATTGCCCACGCACGACCAGCTCTGTGTGCCACCAGGCACGCATCGTGCACGCTTTCACACAGCCCCACGCGCCTAATCACACCCTAGTATCGTACGGCCCCAATGGTCAATAAACTTGCTGCCGTGCGACCATACCTTGCAACCGTGCACCCATAGCCCAGCACCCATAGCCCACCGTGCATGTCACCCACAAGCCAGCACGTCTCCTAGCGCCAACTCTGCCTTAACACGGCACTGAAACGAGCACCACATTCTTGCCCACTAAGCGTGCCGATAGGCGCAACACTCGACATCTCGCCCGGAAGTTTGCATGGCATGCCCGCTTAGTACGCCGTTTGCTGGCCTCATCGTGCGGTGCAGCCCGATAATCCACAACCAGACTCATCTGGCACTGTCTGAAGACTCGACTGGAAATATGTTGAACTTGCCCCAACGCCGTGAGACCCAATCAAAACTGGTGCAGAATCGAACGGAAACTCCCCAGACGCATTCGGAACTACTACAGTCCCGCCCAGAATCATTGCGGACTCGCCCAGAATGGTGGTAGACCCGATCGGAACCGCCGTAGAAACGCCCAGAACCGCAGTCTGCTACCTGAAGTCCCTGCCGCAACACCACCCATCAATTATCCACGCTGGGCAACAAGCACCATCCTGCCATCTTCAACATGCCATATCCTGTGGATGAGCAGCCATGTCGGCCAAAAGCCCCATTGACCCCCGCCGCTCAAGTTTGTCCTTTAGCCATGGAGCGCTTTCACCAGACATCGTTCATCGTCACAACTCCACCGTTCCACCACCGCTCAACACCGCCGTCTCCCAGCCCCATCAAGCCATCACGTGGTGTATGTATGTGCCGTATACAGTTAAGGTGTTCAATAAGAAAACAAATTCTAAAACCCTAACATCAAGTATACACATAAACCCTAGCCTAACATTTAACGCTTCACCATGAAACTGAAGCTCTGATACCAATTATTGGCGTTCGATCGTTTAGTTAACATGAACCATTAGGGTTCCATACATTTCTAACAAGCAGCGGAAGAAAGTAAACAAGAAACGTATTACCTTTCACCAGGGTATGTTGAAGACGATGAATTCTCGCCACCAGCCTGCGCAGCCTCACCGTTTTGGGCATAACTCTCTCATCCGAAGTCGGATTCGAGTGATCTATTACTAAAATAAACCTCTCGTCCATGGCTTTCCGTCAGTATATCACAAAATAATCTTCAAATCTTCTGCTGTATTTCCAAGTTCAATCTAGACGTCGTGTGGGCGAAGATCCTCGAGATCTTTTCAATCTGCTATTCCCTCACCCTCATCACAGTGTTAGGGATGATTAATCTCATATATTAGGGTTTCTGGACAGCTGAGATGACTTATATATGATCAATCTGCTATTCCCTCACCCTCCATTGGGCTTAAATATCCAATCTAAGCCCAAAGCTTATACTTAAGTCCAATAATAATAATATATACCACTAAAATATTATTACAACACTACCGTTCTAATCTCATAATTACGTTATGAGCTCCTTCTTATTGTGAGCCCGTTAGTCTCCCCATGTTTAAGATATATAATGCCCATTAATTAATTAAGTTACTGACAATTTCATTAATTAATATCTCATCCGAGAGTAGTACCACTCACCCTCATTATCATGCTGGAATAAATCCACCTGCATGGTTTACATGATAATCCTTATGAGCTCCACAAGAGGACATCATCAACCTATGACGGACACGGATTCCTTCTACAATCAATAACACACCATAGAGATAGCATTATTTCCCAAATCACTGAGTTTGTTGATTTAATTACATGTAAATCTCACCCATTGATGAATCAAAGAAATACATACTGCCCTACGTGTCGAGGTTATTATATAGGGATTAAGAGCACGAACATCCATAATAATAGAAATCAAGTTCTTCTATAAGTCAGTATAAGTCGAACGATCTCAAGCGGTCCTGCTCAATACACACAAAGTGCACTAATGTGATTCTATAGCAAAGACAAACTAATACCAAACCACACTACAACCATCCCGATAGAGAGTCCCCGTCTATCTCGGTTGTGAGCTTCTATTTATACTTTATAAGGAAATAGATAATATGATCTTCCGCATGTTGTCGCACAACATATTATCTACAGTATAAAGTGAGTGGACTATTGCATCGACATACAAATAAATTTTAAGATGCAATAATTTGATCATATGATTCTCATTTCAAATAAATTGTTATAACATTGTTCATACTAAAGCTAGACTTTTAGTATACAATCCAACATATATTTCTGATGATGTTAAACGAGTCCAAATTCTGAAACGAAGAGCATATGAAATTGGTACTACTCAAGTCAGGACACAAAGGTGGACTTCTACTTTTAATCCCTACAAAATAAAATCTTTTGTTGCCTCGGTCTGGGTTAGGGTTTATGAACTTCCTATGGAATTGTGGCTTTTAGAGATCATCAAACATATTGTAAAGGCCATTGGAATGTTGATTCGTATTGATGATAGGGCTCTGGATGGCTCCAGTGGACATTATGTGAGAATGTTGATAGATGTGGATGTATTGGAAGAGTTGCCAATGGATTTGCTTATCGACACTACTGATTCGCTAATTCGTACCACTTTCAGTTATGAAAACCTACTATTTATTATAAATCTTGCAACACCCTGGGACATTCTGTGGAAGAGTGTCTTAAGAAAAAAGAAAAGAGTGGAGGCTCGTCGGGATAACGGGAAAAAAAAGGATGCTGATGCCTTCCAATTTCCCAAAAAAGTTTGGAGAGGTAAACAAACTGAACAGACGCCTGTGGATCAGCATAATAACTTCCAGCATTTGGAACAAATGGATGAAGTTGAAGAAGGTAAAGCAAACAATGATAATATGAAAGAGAAGAGTGAAGACCCGATGGAGCAGAACGTTGAGGCAGGCAATCTTGAGTCAGAAAAAGAGGACTCTTTTGAAGAAGAGAGCTTACATGGGGAAGTAGATCATACGTCTGATGCTGAGAGGCAAAGAATGGCCCTTGTTGTACTTGTAGAACCCATTCCTCTGGATGTCTGAAGCCTTGAGCTTGTACCGAGGGAGTCTTTAATACCTGAAAATAATTAAATCACATAGGTGGGATAAAATCTTCTATGAGAGGTACTACTCATAGTGCATCTCATTATCAGCGATCCTGCTATAAAACATGTGTTGCCATATAAAAAGCAGGCAAAGAATATGCATGTAACTACCACGAAGGAGTGGGGAGCAAGTGATATACCGCCGATGCATGGAAAAAAGGTCGTAAGAAATGAAAGTCCCTTTTGGAATGTTAGAGGGATTGGCCATAATCCAACCAAAATGGTCCTAAAGGAGTTATGCTTTGAACATAAGCCGGGTAGTTAGCTATTACAGAACCAAAAGTTAAACTGGATACAACCCCTTACCTTTTTTTGGGAGAGTATGGGCTTCACTTTTGCAGGTCAGAATCACAGGAAGGGACTTCGTCTGAACTTGTGGGTTTTGTACAATGCTTCTATTATCTCACAGGTTACAATGGTTTTTTCTTCATCGCAAATTATGATTTTTGATTTTATTTATAACGCTGCAAATTATCAGTTTGGGTTGTACATGCACATATGGATCATGCCATTCGCAGGCAACTATGGGAGGATATTACATTACATGGCAGAAATAGAATGATGATCATTGGGGATTTGAATGCTACTCTTTGATCGCATGAGAGACTGCACAGGATGGGAAAAGACAACCTGGGACCTTTGGAATTTAAAGAATATCTTGACATGGCGGGTCTGCATGATCTTGATATGCATGAGGCTAAATTCACTTGGGTGAGTCGTTCTGCCACTAGGGGAATGAGAGCTTCAAGAATAGACAGAGTCTCAGTGGATGATTCTTTTCTGGAAGATTGGGAGTCTTGTCTAGCATCGGCCTTAACTAGGCATGAATCAGATCATACTCCGATATTTCTCACATATAAACAGATAAATCAGAGACCAAAGCTGTTCAGATTTCAGTCCATGTGGCTTTCGGATACTGGATTCTTTATCATGGCAGAGACTTCGTAGAAGGATTCTACATGGGTGAATAATCCAATATCTTCTTTGCTATTAAGTTAAGAAGATTAAAACACAGGCTAAAGACATGGAACATGAGCAATTATGGAGATGTTTTTGATGGAGTGGATAGTGCGATGCGTGCTCTTGAAGATATTCAGATCCGCATTGGGGAAGAAGGTGACAGTGAAGAGCTCTTTTGTGCTGAAATAGATGCTCGTGTAGAACTTTCAAAGAATCTTTCCCAAAAGCACGAATTTTTCTATCAGAAAAATCGGATGGCATGGCTAAAAGATGGAGACAAAAACTCTACTTTCTTTCACAATTACAGAAGAGTTCAACGCACCAAATCTAATATAACTTTCATGTAGGTGAATGGTGCACTCACGGATGATCCCCATCTTATTGCTCAAAATGCAGTTCAGTATTACACATAATTGTTTCGAGATTCGCAGGGGGAAAGAGAATTTCAGGGATTGGATTTTATTGAGAAATTTGTGACTGATGCACATAATCACACTCTTACAGCCATACCGTCGATGGAGGAAATAAAAGATGCAGTTATGGGACTTTCTTCAGAGAGTGCACCAGGGCCTGATGGATTTAGTGGTTCTTTCTTTCAGAGATGCTGCCACTTTATTGCAAATGATTTATGCATAGCTGTTCAACATTTCTTTACTACTACCGAATTGCCTTCTGGAATTAATTGAAACTTTATAGTCTTGGTTCCGAAAGTGGAGGGAGCTAATAGGATGGAGGATTTTAGGCCCATCAACCTTTGCAATTTTATCTTCAAGATCATTACTAAGATAATTGCCATTAGAGTGGGGCCAATTCTAAGCGAAAATCTTAGTGATAGACAATTTGGTTTCATTCTGGGAAGAAGCATACACAACTGTATTGCAGTAGGTTCAGAGAGCTTTAATAGCATACACAATTCCATGCGAGGATCCACAGGGTTCAAAATTGACATTAAGAAAGCATTTGATACCCTACGCTGGGATTTTATCCTGGGCTTCTGTGATACATTCATTGGCTAGATCAGAGCAATTTTTCATCCTGCAAAGTATCAGTTCTAATAAATGGTACTCCGGAAGGCTTCTTTGGTTGTGGCAGAGGAGTTAGGTAGGGCGACCCGCTTTCGCCTCTACTCTTTTATTGCAGAGGAAGTACTAAGAAGATGGATTAATCACAAGATTGCTACTGGGGAGATTTCTCAGGCTGAGGTGAATAGGTCTACATTTATTCCCCCTTACCTATTTTATTCTGACGATATAGTAATGTTTTACAAGGGAGATACAAATTCTATTAATGCTTTGCGAGGAATCTTGATGGAGTATGTGGCATTATCAGGTCAAGAATTCAACCCACATATATCAAAGGTTTTCTTTGGAAAACATGTTCGAGCTGAAATCAAACAGAAGGTGATGACTGAGCTTCGGGTTCTTGAAAGTGCTTTTCCCTTTAAATACCTAGGAGCTCATATATTCGTTGGCTCTCCTAAAAAAGAGTACTTCCGGCAATCAACGGATGCGGTACTCAGTAAGTTTCAACGATGGAAGGGGAAAACACTCTCCATGGCTGGCCGTATATGTCTTGTGAACACGGTGATCCTTGCTTCTACAGTTCATGTAATGATAGTGTATAAGTGGCCTAGATACTTGTTAAAAGAATTGAGGCAGCATGCCAAAACTTTGTGTGGACAGATGATGTGCACAAACAACATAGATTCACGGTGGGTTTGAAAAGGGTCTGTTGTCCAACTTCAGAAGGAGGGCTAGGTATTCGTTCTATCACGGCAGCAAACAAATCCTACATCATGAAGCTTTCATTTGAAATACTTAAAGGAAAGGGTCCTTTAGCCTTGATAAAAGGAAGGTGGTTTGATGTGGAAGAACTCAATGAAAATTATGTTGTCTCATCTCTAAGAAAACCATGTATGATGCACATTCACAGATTGAAGGAGGAGGAGGTTTGGGTAGCAGGTGAAAATGGTTAGACAACTGGATAGGACTCCAATTGCAGATTTGGTGAATATTCCTCAAGGATTTAGACACAACATTGATGATAAGATTGGAGATTATTTTCATGATGGATATTAGCATTTCACTGGGAGATTCACAACTACTTTTCCTCACATTGTGGAAGCAAACCTCTCGAATGCTGCATATAGAAATATCAGGCCTGCCTTCTTGAAAACCAATTGGGGCTCTTGGATATGGGCTGATTTTATCCCTCCCAGACAATCTATCATGGCTTAGAAAGCAGTACATGTCATTCTCACTACTTGGGAGCTTCTAGTTCATCGGGGATATAAGAGACCGTCTCGATGCTATCTTTGCAAGGAAGGGGAGGAAACGATGTAGCATTTGTTCTTAACATGTCCTTGCAGGGTTTATTTTCGGCAATACACTTCACACTGTCCAGCCATTTATGGGCTTCTTTTTGCAGGTTGTTAGTGCTGTTGAGAGCAAACTGGTCATAGCAATATGGAGGCTAGCATTTATATCATTCTTATGGATTATATGGCAAGAAAGAAATACAATGATGAATGATGATACAACGATGATGGCACAGACAAAATGGTGAGAATTTCAGGAATTTTGGCAGCGCTATTCTACATCATCAGGGAGGGGAATGACTTTAATCTAGAGACGATGAGCAACACGGTGGATGATTTATGTATGTTGAGGTATTTTGGCATCACTGGAGTGCAGAGAAAGGCTCCTATGATCGTTGTTGTTAGATGGCAGCCTCCAGCTGCAGGTTGGGTAAAGGCCAATGTCGACGCTCATGCAAAGGGAAGCCCAGTAAGAATATCAGGAGGAGGTATCTTCAGAAATTGTCGAGGGTTTTAAATGGGGGTTTTCATGTGGTTATGGAAAATGTTTTGTGTTAGAAGCTGAATTAGGAATAGCCTGTTTAGCCATAGAACTTGCTTTTGAAAAAGGTTGGACAACGTTGTGGTTAGAGACTGACTCGATGTATGTCTTGCATGCTTTCACAATGGGAAAAGTGATCATACCATGGCGATGGATTTCTCGATGGTGGAGGGCAAAAAATCTTATTGCGCAAATGGTATTTCATATATCACATATCTATAGGGAGGGGAACGCAGTAGTAGATTCAATGTCAACAATTGGAGGACCTTTCGCATTTCACGCGAATGCTTCAATGAACCTTTCTCGTATTCTATTCACGGATATGAACATGGATTATTTTAGATTTAAATAATCTTTATCATGGCATCTTTGTAATCTGTTTGTACTTTTCATTTTTCTTTTATCAATAATACCAACTATTAACAATATTCTCATGTCTAATAACTAATTTGACCACAAAATCGCAAGAAAATGCTCATTTCAAGGAGCTCTTGACCTAGCTCACTTAGTACAACAACCTCTGCAATGTGTGTTTTTAGTGACTCTATGGCGCAAGCTTCGTAGCAATTATATACTCTGAAATTATGTTCTCCAACTATATTCTCATGTCTAATAACTAATTTGACCACAAAAATGGCAAGAAAATGCTCATTTCAAGGAGTTCTTGACCTATCTCACGGAGTAGAATCAGCTCTCCACTTTGACTTTTTAGTGAGCAGTTATATATTCTGAAAACATGTTCTCCAACTATATACTCATGTATAATAACTAATTTGACCCTAAAATGGTAAGAAAATGCTCATTTTAAGGAGTTCTTGACCTGACTCACTGAGAAGAATCAGCTCTCCACTTTGACTTTTAAGTGACTCTATGACGCAAGTTTCCTAGCATTTTTATACTCTAAAAACATGTTCTCCAACTATATTATCATTTCTAATACCTAATTTGACCATAAGAATGGCAAGAAAATTGTCACTTCAAGGAGTTTTTGACCTGGCTCACGGAGTAGAATCAGCTCTGCACTGTGATTTCTTAGTGAATTATTTATTAGACCTGAGTATATAGTTTAATAATAAGTTTTCATAGTATATAAATGCTATGAAGCTTGCGCCATAGAGTCACTAAAAACACACAGTGCAGAGCTGATTCTACTTCGTGAGTCAGGTCAAGAACTCCTTGAAGTGATCATTTTCTTGCCATTTTTACGGTCAAATTAGTTATTAGACATGAGAATATAGTTGGAGAACATGTTTTCAGAGTATAAAAATGCTAGGAAACTTCTTGAAGTGAGCATTTTATTGCCATTTTTATGGTCAAATTAGTTATTAGACATGATATTATAGTTGGAGAACTTGTTTTCAGAGTATAAAAATGCTAGGAAGCTTGCATAATTGAGTAACTAAAATGTCAAAGTGCAAAGTTTATTTTACTCTGTGTGTCAGGTTAAGAACTCCTTGAATTGAGTATTTTCTTACCATATTTATGGTCAAATTAGTTATTATTGTTAGATTGTATACTAAAAGACTAGCTTTTTGTATGAACAATGTTTAGACAATATTTGAAATGAGAATTATGTGATCAAATGTTTGCCATTATATTGCTATAAAAGTCCATTTACACTATATTGTAGATGATGTGGTGTGCTGCGTCACACAGAAAATCATATTTTTGGCTCCTTATAAAGTATAAATAGATGTTCACAACCAAGATAGACGGGGACTATCTATTGTTATAGTTGTAGTGTAATTTGGCGTTAGTCTGTCTTGACTATAAAATTGCACTAGTGCACTTTGTGTGTATTGAGCAGGACCGTTGTTGAGATCATTCGGTTTATACTGACAATAAAATAGAACTTCATCTCTGTTATTATGGAAGTTCATATTTTTAATCCCTATATAATAAACTCAACACGTAAGCAAGTATTTATTTCCTTGATTCATCAATGGATGAGATTTAATTTTTAAATCAATATGCTCAGTGATTTAGGAGATGGAGCTGTCTCTATGACGGGCTGTTGATTGTAGAAGGAATCTGTGTCCTAACAGAATTGGTTGATGATGTCCCCATGTGCAGCTCATAAAGATTATTATGTAAACCCTGCAGGTGGATTTAATCTGGCATGATAATAAGGTTGAGTGGTACTTCTCTTGGTAATTATATTAATTAATGGAGTTGTCAGTAACTTAATTAAATAATGGGCATTAAATCTTAAACACTGGTAGATTAACGAGCTCATAATAAGAAGTGGCCCATAAACATAATTTGGGATTAGGGTGGCAGTGCCATAATATTTCTTTAGTGGAATGATTTATTATTGTTGGACTTAAGTATAAGTTTTGGGCTAAACTTGGATGTTTAAGCCCAATGGGAGCCCCAAACCCTAATTTCTCCTCCTGGTCCCTATTGTCGCCTATAAATAACCAATCTCAGCAGCCTAGTAACTTGATACACATGACATAAATACCATGAGTTTCAGGGAGCTACAGATTGAGATCGTCTCATAAATCGTTGCCCACACAACGTCGAGACGTGGCTTTGGAATACAACAGAAGACCAAAAGGTCATTTGCTATTTCTGTCTGCAAACTTCCACGATTTTATAAATTTGTGTGTAAGTCTAAACTTTACGTGTGATATACTGACAGAAAGCCATAAAAGAGAGGATCATTTTGGCGTGTAGATCACTCCAATCAGAGATTGGATGAGGAAGTTATGGCCGAAACCGTGTATCTGCACAGGCTGCCGGCGAGAATGCATCTTCTTCAATATACCCTGGTAAAAGGTAATACATTTCTATGATTTCTTGCTTCAGCTGATTTAGAAACGCATGGAACCCTAATAGTTCACGTTAACCAAAAGATCCAAATACCAACAATTTGTATCAGAGCGTAGGTTATATGGCTAAATGTGACACGTTAGGCCAGGGTATATATGAATTATGTGATTTATTTTCGAATAAGAAATCGCATGAAATATAAGGGTTTTGGTTTATTGAGTAATCGATGGATATCTTGTGAAAACCCTATGTGTTATTATCGAATGGTTTATGTGAATCATCGTCAAAACCTTCGGTGTTCAAAGCCGTTGGTGCCTATCGTGCACCACTGGAAGGCGAAGTGGTTGACGGTTGGAGCCATGGGGGCGTGTTGGAGAGACACAGGTCTGAGACAGTAAATTTCTGTTGATAGTCGCTGGGTAGGCTACCGCTTACATGCTTGGTTGTCGGCGGGTTCTGTTGGTCCTCAAATTGGTAGAGTCAGCAGCGGTATCAGTGACTGGTTATGGTGGCAAGGGCTCACGCAATTTTGGCTGTGGCTGATCATCGTGGTGGTTGAACACTATGGCTGTGACGGGAGAAACTTGCAGACGGCTCAATCAAACCAGACAACATGCAATGGTTGTAAGCCAGAGATGAGGTTCATCGGCGATTAAGGGACGAATAGGGAACTTTCAGGACAGGGCTGAAACTTTCCAAGCAATTAACACTTGTTTTCAATGTGAAAGTGGTATTCCGATCGGGTCTGTTATTTTCCAGCATGGATGACATATTTTCGGTCGAGTCGTACTCTGAGTTCTGAAGAGTTCTAGTTGGGTCTGCTGGTGTTTGGGGCGAGTTCTCATGGGTTCCGAGCGGGTCTAGTAGAATTCCAGGACAGGTCTATGTTTATTCCAATCGAGTTCTCACTTTGTTGGGTTGCACGCTGGCAGTTGGGCATTGTCGGCGGGACCTCTGCCGTCCATGGCGTGTTCAGCAAAGACGATTGTGGAGCACAGCTGGATGGATGGCAGATCGTCGGCGGTTATCATGATGTTGGCAGTGGACAGCACTTTTCAATGGGACTCTGGTGTAAAGCTATTTTCCAGCGGGCTACTGCACAAAAATAATATCGACCGGTAGCTGCTGAGTGGTAATCGGCAATGGAATTTATTACCGCTGGCTGTGCCATTGACTTCCAGCATGACTGTTTTTGGTGACTTCTTTCTGGCTGGTAGTTACACAGCGGGAAGTTTTTCACCATCGGCAGATGACTGCTGCTAGACGGAGGTGTCTTGTGGCTTAACCTTAAGGACGATCGGCGGCCATTCCGGCTGAACACAGGGGTTCTGGTGATGGGCTATTTTCCGGCGGTGGTGTATGCCTAGCGATGAATCCGTGTGGCTGTTGGCTTGGAGCACAAGTTCATTCAACTTGTTGTGCAAGTCACATGATTAGTTGGTTGGAGTGTTGACCAAGTTATCATATATTTGGCAATAATTTTATTTTTTTCCATATATATAATTGCTATAATTGTTTTATTTGTCAATTATTGTTATATATTTGGAAGCGTGTGCTATTTCATTTACTTCCTTATTTGCCGTAATAATACTACCTCCGTCCAGAGCAAGGGTAAATGTTTGCTGTTTGCACATGGACAATTGTAAGGTCTTTATTTGCTTTTTGCACGTGGATTAAGGAGTATTATTATTATAGATAAAGTGAGTATGTGCATTAGAGGGAAATGGTGAGTCATATTGTGTACTTTCTTTACTAAATATAGGAAATTGATACCTTTGAAGCGGACGCCAGGAATAGTGAAACGATTACCTTTGCAGCGGACGGAGGGAGTAGCATGTTTATTTGCATAATTATATCTGTTATATTGTATGCATGCAAAAACCCTCTTTTTAAATAACTAAGTGGGAGAGGGATTGGTCATGATCCCGAAGCCTCCATTGTTGATTTATTAAGTGATGTAAGTAAGCATATGAATCGGCTATAGTGCCTTCCTCCCCAACGGATGAGTTTTATTTGTGGATCACGGGAATAAATTTTATTAAATAATTATTATTTGTAATGTGATGCAAGTAAGCTTATGAGTCGGCTATAGTGTCTTCCTCCCCAACGGATGAGTTTTATTTGCGGATCACTGGTACAAATTAATAATTGATGATTGTAGGAAATTATTTGAGGGCTTGTGAACTTCTCCAACTATAAGACACACAAACTTGGGTAACGTACTTAATATCAAATAATGGTATACACTTAATACGTATCCTCCCCAACAGAGTCACTGCTATTAAATTGCATGGCTAAAGGACTACCGACTATTAATTATTGAGTCATAAGGTTAATTATGACGTATGGAATTAATGGGTAAAATCTTCTCTTGCGAATGTTCAGGTTTGTATACGTCTACACTAACGTGGCATGCAAATTCACAGTGCTTGATATGTCGGTGAATTTGTTTTATATTATTTATTGAGGGAATCAATATTTTAAATTCGAAGTGTTTGATCGTCGTATTTATTTACTTGATTATCTGAATTTTCAAATAGTTTATTTCACTTATTGTTAACTGAAAGAAATAATGTTTACTTGTCCTAAATAAATGATTAGAAATGAATCTTAATTTTAATTCTTACTGCTTAGGAAAATTAAAATGTGTTCTCACTAAGGATGCCTTCTGATGCCTATTTAAGTCTTTAATGAAGAGGTGAGAAGTTCATAGAAATATGATGGTCTCGTGATACTCTTCGGATACTTGAGTAAGTTAGAAAGGCAAGAGTTCATGGTAAACTAGATTAATGAATTGGAAATACTTGAAATAGAAATTGAAGGGGAAACCTAGATTAATTTATTTTTCATAGTTTGCCTAGATATTTTGAGTGAGTTCTACCTGAAATGCAATGGATTGTATATGGTGGGGAATTCCTAACAAAACATGTTGCCAAGGAAAACTAATTTCATCAAAGAAGTGAGCAAGGTAAGTATTTTATTCACTAGTTGTTGAAGCGTGATTAGTGATAGCATCTCCTAACACATCTGCAACTAAGTGATGATGAGATTACTATATAAATGGGTAATGCTACGAAAGTAGTTGCAGTGGGAGTTGTTTATTTATCTCATAATAGGAATAAACGTTTGATTTTGAGAAATTGTCTTTACGTATGTTTTCATAGAAAGAATTTCATTTCGGTTTCTATGTAATAAAGGATAGATAATCTATTTCATCTCAATGACATTGTCATTATAATGAAGGATGGAGCCATAATCTGTTTTGGTACGATAGTGATAATTTGTACTATCTTAAATCATGTTTATCCCACGGATGTAACAAATAGTAATTAATAATGCATCTTCTAATATTAGTAAGAGAAAGAAACCTTCGGAAATGAACTAAACGTACCTTTTGGCAACTAAGACTAGATCATTTTACTTAAGTACGATTCGAAAGTTGATAGCCGATGGACCATTAGGTTTATTGGAAGTGTAAACTATCTAAGTAGTGAGTCTTACATGGAAGTAAAAATGATTAATTGCCTCTTCAAGGCAAGAGGGGTATAGGGCCATGAAAAGATATGTTGGAAATGGTTCACTCTGATTTAAACGATGCTAAGATTATCCTAGCAAGAGGTGTTTATGAATATTTGTCACTTTGTTTGACGATTATTCTAGAAACAAGATATATTTATTTGATGCACTACAAGTCTGAGTACTATGATTAAATCAAGAAGTAAATGACTGATGCGGTGAAGCATCATGGAAAATATATCAAGTCGCTGCGATCTTATCGTAGTGGCGAGTACCTCTTAAGAAGTTTGGGAGCTATTAATTAGATGTTGGGTTTGAATCCCAAGTTGTCAACATCGGGCAAACCC
This sequence comes from Pogostemon cablin, assembly GCA_023678885.1. Lineage (NCBI taxonomy): Eukaryota > Viridiplantae > Streptophyta > Magnoliopsida > Lamiales > Lamiaceae > Pogostemon > Pogostemon cablin. The sequence goes on from CM042974.1 coordinate 7,656,426, forward strand.
CAGCTGAATGGTGTGGTGAATTGAAGTAATAAGACTCTTATGGAAATGATTAGATAGATGATGGGTTATTAAATTCATTTTGGGAAATCCAAGGAAAATGAATGGTGATTTATTTAATCGTCCAAAAGATCAAGAGAGTGATTGTTAAGACAGACACTAGAATTTTGGAAGGGGACCATGTAATAAATCACAAAATCATGTATAAAATATTCTTAAAATTGTGAGAAGGGAAACACAAATTTTAGTACCAATTGTAGAAGAGGATATACCACAAGTAAACTGCATCGCTTGTCACATCTAATACACAATTGTATGTAATGCCTTGTCATAGTGGGAGCGTTGTTTCACAACACGATGAATTTATATTTTGGGAAAGTCGTGAGACTTGGTCCCTAGTGAACATAAAATTGACCCATGGACACGACGAAGCACTATAAGATCGAAATGCCGAATCTTAACAAGTTGCAATGATTTCTGAAATAAAATCTATGGACTCAAAATCAACTTTGGGAGCTTGTAGAACCATCAAATGGTGTAAAAGCCATTAGAAAAAAGTGGGTCTACAATGAAGCAACCAGAGTGATTCATTGCATAGAACTAAGAGCATTTCAAGTGTACGCTTAAAAGTATCCATCGATGGACTAAAGCAATGCTCTGAAACACTCATTTTGATTAGGAAATCTAGTTATATGATTTAATCAATGCTCGGATGGGTCTGGTGTATGGAATAAGTGACGAAAACGTGGTGGTATTTCTTGTTTGTATGTAGATAGTACCTTGCTCATTGGAAACAATGAAAGAGTATTGGTGGGCGTATGAGTATGGTTAATAAGGCAGTATGAAATGAAGGTCTTAAGAGAAATAAAACGTATCCTTGCGATCATGGTGATAATGATCACAAGATAAGATATTGTGCATATCTCAAGCTTCACAATTGATACAATCCTTACTCATTTTAGCATGTGAAGTTATCTAAGGATTTGTTTCTTAAGACACAAATGAAGATAAAATAGATAAATGCGGTTCCCTATGCTTTGGCAATAAGGAAGCATAATCTATGAAATACTATGCAGGAGATTGGATATCTGTTTTGCCAATGGCATAGTGAGTGAGTATCAAGGTAACCCGGAATAAGAATATTGAATTATGGTAAGACATATTTTAAGTGCCTGAAGAGGACTGGAAATTATATGTAAGCTTACCGGAATAATTCATCACTTCTTGACAGTTACTTAGATTCAGATTTATCAAATCATAGGAACGGCAGTGAATCCACCTCAAAGGTTATGTGTTTAATGGAAATAGACCCATACAATGGAGGAGTGTTATATAGAAATATATTTCGGACTCTACCATGAAAAAATGATAATATTGGAGTCTTGTGGCAGCCAAAGTATCTATATGGTTCTAGAAACTTTGTAATGGACTTAAATGTGATTATGCGTTTGTCCAAGGTTATCACAATTTATTCTGATAATAATGGTGCAGTAGCAAACTTGAAAGAATCACGAGTCCATAAGGAAATTAAATACATTGATAGCTAGTACTACCTAATACGAGAAATCGTATAGTGAGGGGAAGGTTGTTGTCACCTAGATTGCATCGGATGATAACCTAGTAAATCCTTTTACAAGGACCGTAAGGCGAAAGCTTTTGATGGACAAGTAGTAGGAGTGGGAATCAGATGTATGGCAGCAGATATGGAAGCATAGTCTTTTAGTATAAGTGGGAGATTGTTGGATTATATGCTAAAAATCTAGCTTTTTGTATGAACAATGTTTAGACAATATTTGAAAGAGAATCATGTGATCAAACGTTTGTAATTATGTTGTTCCAAAAGTCCATTTACTTTATACTGTAGATGATGTGGTGTGCGGCGTCAAACGGAAGATCATATTATTGGCTCCTTATAAAGTATAATCAAATGTTCATAACCGAGATAGATGGGGACTATCTATCGGTATGGTTGTAGTGTGATTTGGCGTTATTCTGTCTTGACCATAAAATTGCACTAGTGCACTTTGTGTGTATTGAGCAGGAACGCCGTTGATATCGTTCGGTTTATACTGACTATATAATAGAACTTGATCTCTGCTATTACGGAAGTTCGTACTCTTAATCCCTATACAATAATTTTGACATGTAAGCCAGTATTTATTTTCTTTATTCATCAATGGGTGAGATTTAATTATTAAATCAATTTGCTCGGTGAGTTAGGAGAATTTAGTTGGAGAACATGTTTTCAAAGTATAAAAATGCTAGGAAGCTTGCGCTATAGAGTCACCAAAAATACATTGCACAGCTGATTCTACTCCGTGAGCCAGGTCAAGAATTCCTGGAAGTGAGCATTTTCTTGCCATTTTTATGGTCAAATTAATTATTAGACATGATAATATAGTTGGAGAACATATTTTCAGAGTATAGGAATGCTAAAAAGCTTGCGACTTATTGTCACTAAAAAGTCAAAGTGCAGAGCTAATTCTACTCTGTGAGCCAGGTAAAGAACTTCTTGAAGTGAGCATTTTCTTGCCATTTTTATGGTCAAATTATCTATTAGACATGAGAATATAGTTGGAGAACATGTTTTTAGAATATAAAAATGCTAGGAAGCTTGCGCGATAGAGTCACTAAAAAGTCAAAGTGCAGAGCCGATTCTACTCCGTGAGCTAGGTCAATAACTCCTTAAAGTGAGCATTTTCTTACCATTTTTATGGTCAAATTTTTTATTATACATGAGTATATAGTTGGAGAAAATGTTTTTAGAGTATAAAATACATGTTTTTATGGTCAAATGAATATACATGTTTTTTCTTCGCCATAGAGTCACTAAAAACACACAGTGCAGAGCTGATTCTACTTCGATAGCTAGGTCAAGAACTACTTGAAGTGAGCATTTTCTTGCCACTTTTATGGTCAAATTAGTTATTAGACATGAGAATATAGTTGGAGAACTTGTTTTTAGAATATAAAAATGCTAGGAAACTTGCGTCATAGAGTCACTAAAAACACATTGGAGAGCTGATTCTAATCTGCGAGCAAAGGTCAAGAACTCCATGAAGTGAGCATTTTCTTGCCATTTTTATGGTCAAATTAGTTATTAGACATGAGAATATAGTTGGAGAACTTGTTTTTAGAGTATAAAATTGCTATAAGGCTTGCGCCATAGAGTCACTAAAAAGTCAAAGTGCAGAGCTGATTCTACTCCGTGAGCCATGTTAAGAACATAGTGAAGTTAGCATTTTCTTGCCTTCTTTATGGTCAAATTAGCTATTAGACATGAGAATATAATTGGGGAACATGTTTTCAGAGTATAAAAATGCTAGGAAGCTTGCGCCATAGAGTTACTAAAAATTCAAATTGCAGAGCTGATTCTACTCCATCAGCCATGACAAGAACCCCTTGAAGTGAGCACTTTCTCGCCATTTTTATAGTCAAATGAGTTATTGGACATGAGAATATAGTTGGAGAACATATTTTCAGTGTATAAAAATGCTAGGAAGCTTGTGTCATAGAGTCACTAAAAAGTCAAAGTGCATAGCTGATTCTACTCCATGAGCCAGGTCAAGAACTCCTTAAAGTGAGCATTTTCGTACCATTTTTAAGGTCAAATTATTTATTATACATGAGTATAAAGTTGTAGAAAATGTTTTCAGAGTATATATATAACTTCTACGAAGCTTGAGCCATAGAGTCACTAAAAACACATAATGCAGATATGATTCTTCTTCGTGAGCTAGGTCAAGTACTCCTTGAAGTGATCATTTTCTTACCATTCTTACGGTCAAATTAGTTATTAGACATGGGAAAATAGTTGGGGAACTATTTTCAATGTATAAAAATGCTAAGAAGGTTGCGCCATAGAGTCACTAAAAAGTCAAAGTGCGGAGCTGATTCTACTCCATAAGCCCGGTCAAGAACTCTTCGAAGTGAGCATTTTCTTTCAATTTTTATGGTACAAGTGGTTATTATACATGAGAATATATTTGGAGAACATGTTTTCAGATTATAAAAATGCTAAGAAGATCGCACCATAGAGTCACTAAAAACAGACAGTGCAGAGCTGATTCTACTCCGTAAGCCAGGTGAAGAACTCCTTGAAATGAGCATTTTATTGCAATTTTTATGGTCAAATTAGTTATTGGTCATGAGAATATAGTGTAGAACATGTTTTAGAGTATAAAAATGCTAGGAAGCTGCGACATAGAGTCACAAAAAAGTCAAAGTGCAGAGTTGAATCTACCCCGTCAGCCAGGTCAAGAACTCCTTAAAAAGTGAGCATTTTCTTACCATTTTTATGGTCAAATTATATATTTTACATGAGTATATAGATGGAGAATACATTTTTAGAGTATATAACTGCTACGAAGCTTGCGCCATAGAGTCAATAAAAACACACAGTGCAAAGATGATTCTACTTCGTGAGCCAGGTCAAGAACTCCTTGAAGTGAGCATTTTCTTGCAATTTTTATGGTCAAATTAATTATTAGACATGAGAATATAGTTGGAGAACATATTTTCAGAGTATAACATGCTAGAAAGAAGGCGCCATTGAGTCACTAAAAATTCAAAGTGCAAAGCTGATTCTACTCCGTGAGCCAGGTCAATAACTTCTTGAAGTGAGCATTTTCTTGTCATTTTTATGGTCAAATTAGCTATTAGACATGAGAATATATTTTGAGAACAGTTTTCAAAATATAAAAATACTATGAAGCTTGCGTCATAAAGTCACTAAAAAGTTAAAATGCATAGTTGATTCTACTCCGTGAGCCAAGTCAATAACTCCTTAATGTGAGCAATTTCTTACCATTTTTTGGTCAAATTATTTATTATACATGAGTATATATTTGGAGAACATATTTTCAAATTATATAACTGCTACGAAGCATGCGCCATAGAGTCACTAAAAACATAAAATGCAGAGCAGATTCTACTTCGTGAACCAAGTCAAGAACTCCTTGAAGTGAGCATTTTCTTGCCATTTTTATGGTCAAATTAGTTATTAGATATGAGAATATCGTTGCAGAACACATTTTGAGAGTATAAAAATGCTAGGAAACTAGCGCCATAGAGTCAATAAAAACACATTGGAGAATATACATGAGAATATATATCGAAAATATGTTTTCAGAGTATAAAAATGCTAGGAAGATAGCACCATAGAGTCATTAAAACTGACAGTGCTGAGCTGATTCAACTGTGATAGCCATGTCAAGAACTCCTTGAAGTGAGAATTTTCTTGCAATTTTTTTAGTCAAATTAGTTATTGGACATGAGAATATAGACGGAGAACACGTTTCCAGAGTATAAAAATGCTAGGAATCTTGTGTGATAGAGTCACTAAAAAGTCAAAATACAGAGTTGATTCTACTCCATGAGCCAGGTCAAGAACTTCTTAAAGTGGGCATTTTTTTACTATTTTATGGTCAAATTATTTATTATACTTGAGTATATAGTTGGAGAATAAGTTTTCAGAGTATTTAAATGCTACGATGCTTGCGCCATAAAGTCACTAAAAACACACACTGCAGAGTTGATTCTACTTCGTGAGCCAGGTCAAGAACTCCTTGAAGTGAGCATTTTCTTGCCATTTTTATGGTCAAATTAGTTATTATACATGAGAATATAGTTGGAGAACATGTTTTCAGAGTATAAAAATACTAGAAAACTTGAGCCAAATAGTCACTAAAAAGTCAAAGTGCAGAGCTTATTCTACTCCGTGAGCCAGGTTAAGAACTTCTTGAAGTGAGCATTTTTTTACCATTTTTATCGTAAAATTAGCTATTAGACATGAGAATATATTTGGAGAATTGTTTTCAAAGTATAAAAATTCAACGAAGCTTGCACCATGGAGTCACTAAAAAGTCAAAGTGCAGAGCTTATTCTACTTCATGAGCCAGGACAAGAACTCCTTAAAGTGAGCATTTTCTTACTATTTTTATGGTCAAATTAGTTATTATGGATGAGTATAAAGCTGGAGAACATGTTTTCAGAGTATATAACTACTATAAAGCTTGCGCCATTGAGTCACTAAAAACACACAGTGCAGAGCTGATTCTACTCCGTGATCCTGGTCAAGAACCCCTTGAAGTGAGCATTTTCTTTCCATTTTTATGGTCAAAGTGGTTATTATACGTGAGAATATAGTTGGAAAATATGTTTTCAAAGTATAAAAATACTAGGAAGATTACATCATAGAGTCGCTAAAAATTGACAGTGCATAGCTGATTCTACTCCGTGAGCCAGGTCAAGAACTCCTTGAAGTGAGAATTTTCTTGTAAGTTTTATGGTCATATAAGTTATTGGACATGAGAATATAGTCGGAGAACACATTTTTAGAGTATAAAAACACTAGGAAGCTTGCGTCATAGAGTCACTAAAAAGTCAAAGTACAGAGCTGATTCTACTCCGTGAGCCAGGTCAAGAACTTCTTAAAGTGAGCATTTTCTTACCATTTTTATGGTCAAATTATTTATTATACATGAGTATATATAAGGAGAATATGTTTTCAGAGTATATAAATGCTACGAAGCTTGCGCCATAGAGTCACTAAAAACACACAGTGCAGAGCTGATTCTACTTCTTGAGCCAGGTCAAGAACTCCTTGAAGTGAGCATTTTCTTGTCATTTTTATGGTCAAATTAGTTATTAGACATGGGAATATAGTTGGAGAACATTTTTTCAGATTATAAAAATGCTAGAAAGCTTGCGTCATAGAGTCACTAAAAAGTCAAAATGCAGAGCTGATTCTACTCCGTGAGCCAGGTCAAGAACTCATTAAAGTGTGCATTTTCTTACTATTTTTATGGTTAAATTAGTTATTATGGATGAGTATAAAGTTGGAGAACATGTTTTCAGAGTATATAACTTCTACAAAGCTTGCGCAATTGAGTCACTAAAAACACAGTGCAGAGCTGATTCTACTCCGTGAGCCTGGTCAAGAACCCCTTGAAGTGAGCATTTTCTTTCCATTTTTATGGTCAAAGTGGTTATTATACATGAGAATATAGTTGGAAAATATGTTTTAAAAGTATAAAAATACTAGGAAGATTACATCATAGAGTCACTAAAAACTGACAGTGCATAGCTGATTCTACTCCGTGAGCCAGGTCAAGAACTACTTGAAGTGAGAATTTTCTTGTAAGTTTTATGGTCATATAAGTTATTGGACATGAGAATATAGTCGGAGAACACGTTTTCAGAGTATAAAAATACTAGGAAGCTTGCGTCATAGAGTCACTAAAAAGTCAAAGTACAGAGCTGATTCTACTCCGTGAGCCAGGTCAAGAACTTCTTAAAGTGAGCATTTTCTTACCATTTTTATGGTCAAATTATTTATTATACATGAGTATATATAAGGAGAATATGTTTTCAGAGTATATAAATGCTACGAAGCTTGCGCCATAGAGTCACTAAAAACACACAGTGCAGAGCTGATTCTACTTCTTGAGCCAGGTCAAGAACTCCTTGAAGTGAACATTTTCTTATCATTTTTATGGTCAAATTAGTTATTAGACATGAGAATATAGTTGGAGAACATTTTTTCAGATTATAAAAATGCTAGAAAGCTTGCGTCATAGAGTCACTAAAAAGTCAAAATGCAGAGCTGATTCTACTCCGTGAGCCAGGTCAAGAACTCATTAAAGTGTGCATTTTCTTACTATTTTTATGGTCAAATTAGTTATTATGGATGAGTATAAAGTTGGAGAACATGTTTTCAGAGTATATAACTACTACAAAGCTTGCGCAATTGAGTCACTAAAAACACACAGTGCAGAGCTGATTCTACTCCCTGAGCCTGGTCAAGAACCCCTTGAAGTGAGCATTTTCTTTCCATTTTTATGGTCAAAGTGGTTATTATACATGAGAATATAGTTGGAAAATATGTTTTCAAAGTATAAAAATACTAGGAAGATTGCATCATAGAGTCACTAAAAACTGACTGTGCAGAGCTGATTCTACTCCGTGAGCCAGGTCAAGAACTCCTTGAAGTGAGAATTTTCTTGCCATTTTTATGGTCAAATTAGTTATTGGACATGAGAATATTGTCGAAGAACACATTTTCAGAGTATAAAAATGCTAGGAAGCTTGCGCCATAGAGTCACTAAAAAGTCAAAGTACAGAGTTGATTCTACTCCGTGAGCTAGTTTAATAACTTCTTGAAGTGAGCATTTTGTTGTCATTTTTATGGTCAAATTAGGTATTAAAAATGAGAATATATTTGGAGAACAGTTTTCAAAGTATAAAAATGTTAGGAAGTTTGCGTCATAGAGTCACTAAAAAGTCAAAATGCAGAGCTGATTCTACACCGTGAGCCAGGTCAAGAACTCCTTAAAGTGATCAATTTCTTACCATTTTTATGGTCAAATTATTTATAATACATGAGTATGTAGTTGGAGAACATGTTTTCAGAGTATATAACTACTACGAAGCTTGCGCCATAGATTCACTAAAAACACACAATGCAGAGTTGATTCTACTTCGTGAACCAGGTTAAGAACTCCTTGAAATGAGCATTTTCATGTCATTTTTATGGTCAAATTAGTTATTAGACATGAGAATATAGTTGGAGAACATGTTTTTAGAGTATAAAAATGCTAGGAAACTTGAGCCATAGAGTCACTAAAAACACATTGGAGAATATACATGAGAATATAGTTCGAAAACATGTTTTCAGAGTATAAAATTGCTAGGAAGATTGCACCATAGAGTCACTAAAACTGACAGTGCAGAGCTAATTCAACTCTGTTAGCCAGGTCAAGAACTCCTTGAAGTGAGAATTTTCTTGCAATTTTTTCGGTCAAATTAGTTATTGGACATGAGAATATAGTCGGAGAACACGTTTCCAGAGTATAAAATTGCTAGGAAGCTTGTGTGATAGAGTCACTAAAAAGTCAAAGTACAGAGCTGATTCTACTCCGTGAGCCAGGTTAAGAACTTCTTAAAGTGGGTATTTTTTTACTATTTAATGGTCAAATTATTTATTATACTTGAGTATATAGTTGTAGAATAAGTTTTCAGAGTGTTTAAATGCTACGATGCTTGCGCCATAGAGTCACTAAAAACACACACTGCAGAGCTGCTTCTACTTCGTGAGCCAGGTCAAGAACTCCATGAAGTGAACATTTTCTTGCCATTTTTATGGTCAAATTAGTTATTATACATGAGAATATAGTTGGAGAACATGTTTTCAGAGTATAAAAATGCTAGAAAGCTTACGCCAAAGAGTCACTAAAAAGTCAAAATGCAGAGCTTATTCTACTCCTTGAGCCAAGTTAAGAACTTCTTGAAGTGAGCATTTTCTTACCATTTTTATCGTAAAATTAGCTATTAGACATGAGAATATATTTGGAGAATATTTTTCAAAGTATAAAAATTCTACGAAGCTTGCGCCATGGAGTCACTAAAAAGTTTAAGTGCAGAGCTTATTCTACTTCGTGAGCCAGGACAAGAACTCCTTAAAGTGAGCATTTTCTTACTATTTTTAAGGTCAAATTAGTTATTATAGATGAGTATAAAACTACTACAAAGTATATAACTACTACAAAGCTTGCACCATTGAGTCACTAAAAACACACAGTGCAGAGCTGATTCCACTCCGTGAGCTGGTCAAGAACTCCTTGAAGTGAGCATTTTCTTTCCATTTTTATGGTCAAAGTGGTTATTATACATGAGAATCTAGTTGGAAAATATATTTTCAAAGTATAAACATACTAGGAAGATTGCATCATAGAGTCACTAAAAACTGACAGTGCAGAGCTGATTTTACTCCGTGAGCCAGGTCAAGAACTCCTTGACGTGAGAATTTTCTTGTAATTTTTATGGTCAAATTAGTTATTGGACATGAGAATATAGTCGGAGAACACATTTTCAGAGTATATAAATGCTAGGAGCTTGCATCATAGAGTCACTAAAAAGTCAAAGTACAGAGCTGATTCTACTCCGTGAGTCAGGTCAAGAACTTCTTAAATTGAGCATTTTCTTACCATTTTTATGGTCAAATTATTTATTATACATGAGTATTTATAAGGAGAATATGTTTTCAGAGTATATAAATGCTACGAAGCTTGCGCCATAAAGTCACTAAAAACACACAGTGCAGAGCTGATTCTACTTCGTGAGCCAGTCAAGATCTCCTTCAAGTGAGCATTTTCTTGCCATTTTTATGGTCAAATTAGTTATTAGACATGAGAATATAGTTGGAGAACATGTTTTCAGATATAAAAATGCTAGAAATCTTGCGTCATAGAGTTACTAAAAAGTCAAAATGCAGAGCTGATTCTACTCCGTGATCCAGGTCAAGAACTCCTTAAAGTGAGCATTTTCATACCATTTTTATGGTCAAATTATTTATTATACATGAGTATATAGTTAGAGAATATGTTTTCAGAGTATATAACTGCTATGAAGCTTGCGCCATAGAGTCACTAAAAACACACACTGCAGAGCTGATTCTACTTCGTGAGCCAGGACAAGAACTCCATGAAGTGAGCATTTTCTTGCCATTTTTATGGTCAAATTAGTTATTATACATGAGAATATAGTTGGAGAACATGTTTTCAGAGTATAAAAATGCTAGAAAGCTTACGCCAAAGAGTCCCTAAAAAGTCAAAATGCAGAGCTTATTCTACTCCTTGAGCCAGGTTAAGAACTTCTTGAAGTGAGCATTTTCTTACCATTTTTATCGTAAAATTAGCTATTAGACATGAGAATATATTCGGAGAATAGTTTTCAAAGTATAAAAATTCTACGAAGCTTGCGCCATGGAGTCACTAAAAAGTTTAAGTGCAGAGCTTATTCTACTTCGTGAGCCAGGACAAGAACTCCTTAAAGTGAGCATTTTCTTACTATTTTTATGGTCAAATTAGTTATTATAGATGAGTATAAAACTACTACAAAGTATATAACTACTACAAAGCTTGCGCCATTAAGTCACTAAAAACACACAGTGCAGAGCTGATTCTACTCCGTGAGCTGGTCAAGAACTCCTTGAAGTGAGCATTTTCTTTCCATTTTTATGGTCAAAGTGGTTATTATATATGAGAATCTAGTTGGAAAATATATTTTCAAAGTATAAATATACTAGGAAGATTGCATCATAGAGTCACTAAAAACTGACAGTGCAGAGCTGATTCTACTCCGTGAGCCAGGTCAAGAACTCCTTGACGTGAGAATTTTCTTGTAATTTTTATGGTCAAATTACTTATTGGAAATGAGAATATAGTCGGAGAACACATTTTCAGAGTATATAAATGCTAGGAGCTTGCATCATAGAGTCACTAAAAAGTCAAAGTCTAGAGCTGATTCTACTCCGTGAGTCAGGTCAAGAACTTCTTAAAGTGAGCATTTTCTTACCATTTTTATGGTCAAATTATTTATTATACATGAGTATTTATAAAGAGAATATGTTTTCAGAGTATATAAATGCTACGAAGCTTGCGCCATAGAGTCACTAAAAACACACAGTGCAGAGCTGATTCTACTTCGTGAGCCAGTCAAGATCTCCTTGAAGTGAGCATTTTCTTGCCACTTTTATGGTCAAATTAGTTATTAGACATGAGAATATAGTTGGAGAACATGTTTTCAGATATAAAAATGCTAGAAAGCTTGCGTCATAGAGTTACTAAAAAGTCAAAATGCAGAGCTGATTCTACTCCGTGATCCAGGTCAAGAACTCCTGAAAGTGAGCATTTTCATACCATTTTTATGGTCAAATTATTTATTATACATGAGTATATAGTTAGAGAATATGTTTTCAGAGTATATAACTGCTATGAAGCTTGTGCCATAGAGTCACTAAAAACACACAATGCAGAGTTGATTCTACTTCGTGAACCAGGTCAAGAACTCCTTGAAGTGAGCATTTTCTTGCCATTTTTATGGTCAAAGTAGTTATTAGACATGAGAATATAGTTGGAGAACATGATTTTAGATTATAAAAATGCTAGGAAACTTGCGCCATGGAGTCACTAAAAACACATTGGAGAGCTGATTCTAATCCGCAAGCCAGGTCAAGAACTCCTTGAAGTGAGCATTTTCTTGCCATTTTTATGGTCAAATTAGTTATTAGACATGAGAATATAGTTGGAGAACATGTTTTCAATGTATAAAAATGCTATAAAGCTTGCGCCATAGAGTCACTAAAAAGTCAAAGTGCAGAGCTAATTCTACTCTGTGCGCCAGGTTAAGAACTTCTTGAAGTGAGCATTTTCTTACAATTTTATGGTCAAATTAGTTATTAGACATGTGAATATAGTTGGAGAACATGTTATTAGAGTATAAAAATGCTAGGAAGCTTGCGCCATAGAGTCACTAAAAAGTCAAAGTGCAGAGTTAATTCTACTCTGTGAGCCAGGTAAAGAACTCCTTGAAGTGAGCATTTTCTTACCATTTTTATGGTCAAATTAGTTATTATGCATGAGTCTATAGTTGGAGAACATGTTTTTAGAGTATATAACTACCACAAATCTTGCGCCATAGAGTCACTAAAAATACACAGTGCAGAGCAGATTCTACTCCGTGAGCCAGGTCAAGAACTCCTTGAAGTGAGCGTTTTCTTGTCATTTTTATGGTCAAAGTGGTTATTATACATGAAAATATAATCCAATAGTTCCTTTATTAAGAAGATAAAATAGAAAAGTTACAAGGGAAGAGCGAAGATGACATGTGAAGCCCTCAGGGCAAAAGCCAAAATACAAAAGCTATGAAAATGAAATGAGTCCCATGCTCATTTGAACTTAAAGTATGTTTGGTTCATATCCTTGAAAAGAATGGTGTTCATGGTAGCTCCAGCTTCTCCTATCCAAGTGAAGTTACCTCCCTTATCCGCAAGTGAATCTTCTGCAGAATCTTCTTCACGGTAAATATAATATACTCTGAAACGAATTTGAGTGATGATGCCTCATGCTCTTCGCTATTTAGCCACCAGTCTCCATGGAATACTCGGTGTCTCCTTCTGTAGCATGTGCAAGACCATAGTGGAATCTGTCTCTAGCCATAGATTATGCCAGCCTCTATCAAAAGTAATGTCAATAGCAAGGAAAGTCGTTGTCCATCCATGTTGATCTTTACCCATCCCGGCTTTGGAGGAAGCCAGCGGATAGGAGTGATGAGTGGAGCTTTCCGCGGCAACCCACAATGCCAAAATAGTGTAAAGTTCCTAGATCCTCCACCGTGTTGTGCATACTCCCCATGTTTTGTCCGTTAAGTTCCTTGATCAGTGCAATGATCATGGCAACAATGTCTAGATAGCTAACTTTCTTATCATGCAAATCTTCTGTGTATTCTCCATACACCATAGTATTTCAGAAATACCATATATCCCATATATATGTGACTATAGTTAATCTCCATGAAAATATAAGTTGTTTGCTTCCCTGCATCCCAATAACTTGCAACATGAATTCAACAAAAGTCTGATCCAGATACACTCTATCCCCAAAAGTGAATCCTCGTAGAAGAAATTGAAGAACCTGTAAAGAAATTAAACAAGATATGAAGATATGATCAATGCTTTCTTCATTCTCCGTGAAGGTCCATTGAAACCGCGATGTTTGAGAACTTCCCACGTGACCAGAACTCCCTTAATGGCCTTTCATGTCGTGACTGATCTACAAGGAGATATGAAAGGGTCCCATATCCAGCTTCCCCAATTAGACTAAATGAATCGAGGTTTGATGTGCATATATGCAATCTTGGCCGTAACCACTCCTGTAAGAGATGGCATCCACTTCCTGCAATCCACCAGATTAGGAGAAATACCAACAAAGATAATTTTTTCAATGACATTTGAAAAAGTAAGAATGAAATCCTCTGTAAAATGCCAACTGCCTTCGTAGAAAAAATCTGAGATCTTATCTTCGTATTGGCCCCTGTACTCTATAGGAATATCCACTATATCCGCTATTGGGACTCCAATCCAGTTATCAAGCCAGAATTTTACTTATGAGTTAGCACCAATAATCCAAAATTCCTCTTCTGCCAGATTGAATAGATTTCTTTGCAGCCATGGTGGATAGACGATGCCACGTGAGATGTTTTCGGATAAGAGTCTGTCAACCATCTATTAATGATGAAAGTGAGAGCTGAGCTCCCACTCAACACATCCCAAGCTAGCTTCATAAGTATAGCATCATTAGTTGATCTCATAAAACGAACCCCCAGCCCTCCTTCAGCTGTAGGTGAACAAATTCTACTCCAACTTATTGTGACATGGTGTTGCTGTTAGATTGTATACTTAAAGCCTAGCCTTTGTATTGAACAATGTTTTAACGATTTTATTTGAAATGAGAATCATATGATCAAATGTTTTGCATATTATAAATTGTTTATTTATATGTTTGTGCAAAAGTCAATTTTGGGATTGACATGGGGAGACTATCGGGCTCATAATAAGAAGGTGCCCAAAATGTAATTTTGGGATTGGAAAGGCAGTGCAGTAATAATATTTTAGTGGACTATATTATTATTATTGGACTTAAGTATAAGCTTTAGGCTAAGCTTGGATACTTAAGCCCAATGGAGGCCTGACCCAATTTCTCCTCTTAGTCCCTGCTGTAGCCCAATATATGTCATCTCAGCTTCTGAAAACCTAGACTCTACGCCATTTTTTATGTGAGAAAATGAGAGAAGCAGATTGAGATAATCCTGCAGATTGTTGCCCACACAACATCAGGATTGGACATGGGTCATACAGCGGAAGATCAAGAGGTAGTTCTCTACAACGATTCATCCTCTACATCAACCCTGAAGAAAAGTAAACTTTTATTTTGCTTTCACTGTAATTGTTTACTTGAGTTCCTAACTGATCACGCTGAGCCAAATGATCCAAAAGCCAACAATTGTTATCAGAGCATTTGTTTCTTCGTGAAACGTGAACTGTAAGGTTGGGGTTTTTGTGATTATATGATTATGTGATATGATCTGGATGTAATCGCATATTTTTGTGCTTCTTGTGACACAAATAAGGGTTTAGTATATCTATGATTATCCATGAAATCTTACGTTTTTTTCATTGATGTTTTTGGCGGTATACTTGCTGTATAAACACGTTGTACCCTCACACACATCTGCAGCATGAGCGAGAAAGAGTGATGTGCTGAAGAAAGCGTGAGAAGAAAGCCCACGACAGATGCATTGCTGAAGATTCACGGTGGAGAAAGGCTGATGGTGAAAGTCTGCATACCCAACCTTGATGATTGTCGACGGCGGCGTGGATGTCTTCCATCACTGTTGAAAACCCACGGCTGGTTGATTGACAAGGCAGCGAGTGGTGGACAGCAAGGGATCAGGCGACCGCTACGGCTCGACCAGGTTGCAGCAGGTGGCGTTTGATGATTTCGATCGGTCAGGAGGCAATCCCCAGCGGGTCCTCTGTTAGTTTCGAGTGAATCCCCTGCCAGTTTCGACTAGGGCAACTGTGGGTTCCTGGCGTGTCCCTTGATGGCCAGGCCATGGGCGACACTCTAGTTGATCGGGTTTGAAGAAGATGGAACAACAATGGGTTCCGGGCGGTTGAGTCAGAAGCTGGTTCTGGTTGCCTCTGAAATGGTTTCTGAGCGAGATTATCTCAGTCCCGATCGCGACCGCCATAGTTCCTGTCACACCCCAATTTTCTAAATAAACAAATTTTCACGTTATTCTTTTAAATAATTTAAATAGGGTATGACTAAAACAACTAAATAATTCATTAACTAATATAGCCAAGACAAAGGACTTTATATTAGGAATTAGTCCTATAAGTCTCAAACACCCCTTTAATTTAATAATAATAATAAATAAATAAGGACTAAGTCCCTTAAGTTTATCACATTTAGTTTTTAAAACAATATCTAATGCAGAAGCTTTTAAAAGAAAGGACTACAAGACTTACGAACATACAGGACTTGTCAATTTATAATAATTAGAACCCAACATGTTGTAAAAATAAATATGTGGATTGGCAAGAATAAAGGAAAAGTTTATTTAGAATTGGTCTGGAAGTTTTATATGAAAATTTTCATATACAAAAAAAATACAGAGTTTATTCTAAGTGATATTACTTTAATTAAGGAATGGAATCTTTTTTTTTAAATAAACAATAATACTGTAAATGATGAAACTCCATATTTATTAAGCATCATAACAATTTCTTTAACACTAATTTCACAACCATTTCCTAATTAAATAAAATAATTACCAAGATCACATGTGATTCTAAATGGAACTTTTCAAATAAAAAGAAATATAAAACAATAATGGTATTACAAGGATTTCCACCCAACATGTATTGAAAACTTAATTTACATACAGACACCTTATTCAACATGTTTTGAATTAATGGTAACTAAAATTGATTTTAGCATCTAGACAACGAAAATATTTTTTCCTTTATTTATTCAAATCTCACTGCTAACCATGTACCCCATCCAGCGATCTGTTTAAGAAAAACAACAGTATACAAAATATAAATTTCGACAATCAAATAACACATGACATTAATTTATCGCAACAACCCCGACGATCGCAAGATTCCACTACACAAAATTGACTCAAAACCCATGTCAACACAGTATACCAAGAACTCCAATATACGAAGTGCTTTCGAATAAAAATTTATAAATTTGCAGTGTACGCATTACTTTTTTACTTAAAATTTTTATTGAGTCTCCTCTTGCCCACACGCCCTCGTTCGTACGCTGCCGCCACGCTTAATCTGAAAAAGGGGTAAATCATAGGGAGTGAGCAAACCACCACTCAGTGAAATAAATTATGCACCACTTATCATTCAAACGCTATTACGAGTGAAACTAAAATTCTTACACTTGTAACTTAAAATATCATATCATATTGGTAAGCACCTCTCGGTTCAATACCCATGTTGGCAAGCACCTTTCGGTTCAATACCCATGTTGGCAAGCATCGCGATTCAATACCCTTGAATTGTACTTAATAATTCATGGATAACATAGCATGTTCATGTATAATCACATCATATAGGGTTTTAAATAAATAAATAACACATAATTAAATCCCACCTTAAGCACTTGATCTAGTAAGACGAATACTCCGAGCTTTTCTAACTCGCCCTACCCTTGCTGCCTATACTCACAATAACAAAATGAAGAACGATCAAAACACATTTCTAAAACTCGATAAGAAACTAAATTCTGCAACTTATAGTGTAGAAACATAATTAAGATTTGAAACAATTGCTGAAAATATTTCTTTTTTGGATGAAAAGAAAAGAACATGTTCTTGGTTGATTGAGAAGAAAAGAGTTGAGTGTATGGCTGGAATTGTAAAAAAAAAATTATCTGTTCTTGGAGGAAAAGTGAGGAGAGGTTTTACCTTCAGAGAGAATTTGCGTCGCTGCGTATTGATGTAAGAAGAATAGGAGAAAAAAATATGAGGTGGGGAGTACTTACGCGTTTGCAGCAAACTAAGAATGGAAAAGATTTGAAAGATGTCATCTTGTCCTAATTTGCGGGGTGATGGGGTGAAGACAAGATTTTGAGATATTCTGCAAATTTAAAATAAAATAAGATCTCATCTCCTCTCTATTTTATACAGCGTAGAGATTCCTTAATGGGCTTTAGAAGTTGGGCTTAAAAGAATTCGAATCTTGGGCTTGATGTTTTTTTTGGGGGTGTTACATCCCTCCCTAATAATAAAAATTTCGTCCTCAAAATTCTAATCATAAAGACATAAATCTTACTCGTGAAGAAAGAGGGGTATCTTGTTTGTATTTCATCCTCTCGTTCCCATGTAGCCTCATCTTTAGTGTGCCGGCTCCATTGCACTTTAATGAATGACACGTCATGATTTCGAGTTCTTACGATCTTCCTTTCTAAGACTGCCTCAGGTTCTTCTTCGTGTGTTAGGTCCTTGCTAATCTTGAGTGTTGAGAAGTTCACCACATGACTTGGTTCATGAATATACTTCCTTAGCATTGACACATGAAAGACATTATGAACCGTAGACAATTCGAACGGCAAAGCCAAGCGATAAGCTAGTACTCCGATTCTTTCAAGAATTTCAAATGGCCCGACAAAACGAGGCTTAAGCTTTCACTTTCTCCCGAATCGCATAACACCCTTCGTGGGTGCGACTTTTAAGAAGACATGTTCCCCGATTTCAAACTGTAGATCTCTTCTTCTTTGGTCAGCATAAGACTTTTGTCTATCTTGAGCAGACTTAATTCTCTCTAGAATGACTCTAATCTTGTCCACTGCTTCTTCTATCATTTTGGGGCCTAGGACAGCCTTCTCACCAACATCGTCTCAATATAATGGTGATCTACACTTCCTTTCATAAAGCGCTTCATAAGGAGCCATCTTAATAGTCGCTTGATAACTATTGTTGTAGGCAAACTCGACTAGAGGTAGAAACTTTTCCCATGCTCCACCAAAATCTTTCTTTCAAATCTTGATACATCTTTGTTCCTCC
Source organism: Pogostemon cablin (assembly GCA_023678885.1). NCBI lineage: Eukaryota > Viridiplantae > Streptophyta > Magnoliopsida > Lamiales > Lamiaceae > Pogostemon > Pogostemon cablin. The sequence goes on from CM042974.1 coordinate 7,674,849, forward strand.
CGGATGAGCGGTGTATGGAGCTCCATGTGTTTCTCCTAAAATCTTCTCTCTTAATTCTTCAACCATTGGAACACATATTATTCTGTTTAGAGTCAACACTCCCTCGTCATCCACTTTGAAGCCATTGTATTCGCCTCCTTGTGCCTTCTTCCTCATTCCTTGCAAAAAGTGATCTTGCTCTTGAGCTCCCTTTATCTCCATTTCAAACTCGGCAGTATCTCCAATGATACAAAGGTCGCTCTTCTGCCGGGAGGTGATGTCACCAACTCAATTTGCATCTTGGCGAATTCCTTGATTAACTCCTCACGCTCGGTGTGTAGACTACTAAGCTCCATTTTTATTTTTCGGCTCAATGCATCAGCTACCACGTTAGCCTTGCCTGGATGGTACTCAATTGAGCAATCATAGTCCTTCACCAACTCTAACCATCTTCGCTGTCTCATGTTGAGCTCTTTTTGAGTGAAAAGATATTTCAGACTCTTATTGTCCATGAAGATCACACATCTTCCTCCATACAGGTAGTGTCGCCAAACCTTCAAGGCATGCACAACTACTGCCAACTCCAAATCGTGTGTAGGGTAGTTCACCTCATGCGGCCTCAACTGTCTAGAAGCGTATGCAATAACCTTCCCATTTTGCATCAAAACACATCCAAGTCCTTGTTTTGATGCATCACTGTAGACAGTGAATTCTTCGTTTGGATTAGGTATCGTCAATACTGGCGCTGTGGTCAAGTCATGTTTCAATTTTTGGAAACTCTCTTCACACTTCTCAGACCAAACAAACTTTTTGCCTCTTCGAGTGAAGCGCGTCAAAGGATCGGCTATCTTTGAAAATCCTTCAATAAACCTCTGGTAATAGCCCACTAGTCCTAAGAAACTCCGAATTTCTTATACATTTGATGGCATCCTCCATTGATTCATAGCTTCAATCTTCAATGGATCCATCTCGTTTCTTTGCTATGTCACCACGTGTCCAAGAAAGGCGACTTGGTTCAACCAAAATTCACATTTCTTAAACTTCACGTACAGCTTCTCCATGCGAAGTGTTACAAATACTAATCTCAAGTGTTCCTCATGTTGTGCTATGTCCTTCGAGTAGACAAGAATGTCATTAGTGAAGACTATGAAAAACTGATCGAGATACTGGTGGAAAACTCGATTCATCAGGTCCAAAAACACAGCAGGTGAATTACTTAAGCCAAATGGCATAACAACGAACTCGTAATGTCCATACCGAGTCCTAAAAGTCATCTTAGAAATATCTGTCTCCTTCACCCTCAACTGGTGGTATCCAGATCTCAAGTCAATCTTGGAAAAGTTACTAGCTCCTTCAAGTAATCAAATAGGTCTTTGATTCTCGGTAAGGGATATTTGTTCTTCACCGTCAGTCTATTGAGCTCAGGGTAATCAATACACATTCTCATCGAATCATTCTTTTTTTTTTACAAATAGAACTGGTGCTCCCCATGGTGATACGCTTAGGTGAATAAATCCCAAGTTCAGAAGCTCTTGCAGTTGAATCTTCAGCTCTTGTAACTCCATGGGTGCCATTCTTTAAGGGGCCTTGGAAACTGGTGCTGATCCAGGAAGTAGGTCTATCGAAAATTCTACTTGGCGGTTCGGTGGTATCCCTGGCAATTCCTCCGGAAAGACATCTAGAAAGTCTTGCACTACTGGTATGTTGCTGGGTGACACTTCCGAGATCTTAGAGTCCATAATGTTCACTAAGTATCCTTGACACGACTTCTTCTTAAGCATCTTTGCTGCTTTCGCAGCAGACAAAACTCGGTGTATCACACCACTTTTAATCTTGTGGATGATTTTTTCCTTAGATTCTGTCACCGTTAAGATCACTTCTCGCTCCTTGCACCTGAAGATGGCTCGATGGTGTGTAAGCCAATCCATTCCAAGTATCAAATCGAACCCATGCATGTCCATAACGTAGGGTTTGGCGCTAAAGTTGATTTTTCCAATGTATAGGTCGAGGCTATCCACTAATAAATACGTGAAAATCTTCTCTCCTGAAGGCAGACTAATCTCAAGAGGCTCGTCACTCTTGATTAGTTCGCAACGAATCTTACGACAATACTTAGCAGATATGAAAGAATGTGATGCACCAGTATCAAATAATGTGAAAGCTCGGGAGTTACCCACTGATAAAGTAACTGTAGTGACTCCTTGTTCCTTATCCTCTTCATTCTGGTTCATGACGAAGACTCTTCCTTGACCTCCGGTAGCTTGTCTTTGATTACTTATTGCATGCGGTCCCATTCAATCCAACACATAGTTACGTGGTTTGGTGCAATCTTGAATTCTATGCCCGACCTCGTGGCATCTAAAGCATCTTTCCTGACCTCTAAGGCATTCACCATCGTGTCTCTTCTTATATTTTGGGAAAAGCGGTTTTGTGTTCTGAGCATTTGGGGGCGGATTAGTGTTGGCCCTTGACTATTTGTTGTTGTTATTTCTTCCAGAGCTGGAGTCCTCCCACTTTCTTTTGCCCGAGTTCTCCATCGACCTACGATTAGCACGTCCCCTCATAAAACAAGCTTCTATCTTTTGAGCCCTCTGAAACGTATCAGCATATCCCATCTCAGGCAGAGAAGCCATAGCATCCTGAATGTCTTGGCGCAGGCCGTCCGCCAACTTCTGAGCTCGTTTCTCTTCAGTATCTACTAGCTGTGGTGCTGCCCGGCTCATTTGATTGAATCGGCGCTCGTATTCAACCACTCTCTGATTTCCTTGCTTGAAATCGTAGAACTCGCGCTCTACTTTAGCTCGGTGGGTCCGTGGATAGTAGTTCTCCAGCACTATCCTCTTAAATGCCTCACATGTGATAGCTTCAGGGTCCCCATCAGGTCTCATTCTCCAGTATGAATCCCACCAATGACCTGCATCTTCTGCGAATTGGTATTGCGCACAGTAGACACGAAAACGTTCATTGCACCTCATGGCTCAGAAAGTCTTTTCGAGTGATCTCAACCACTCTTCCACATACTCGGGTTCCTCACGTCCCATGAAGATAGGCGGCATGTAAGACCGGAACTGCTGCATCACCCTGGCATTAGCTTCTTCATTCACTGCTGGTTGCGGATTGTTATTCGCTTGGTTCTCATTCGCTTGGTTCTCATTCGCTTGGTTGTTGTTAACATGAACATTGTTAAACTGAGGCGCTCTTCTCGGAGGCATCCTTAAATCATCAATGCACAAGTAATTAATACTAGCTCAAGATGATGGTCAATAAACATAGTAAACATTGTCTAAAAAAAATATTTTAAAAGATAGAGGCACGTAATTTAGAAGGACAACTAAATAAATTCATCATAAAAATTTCATTCGTGCCGTAAATAAAGAATTGTCTCAAAATGAATATCATAGATGACAAATACTGAAAGTAAAAGTCAAATTTTCCATCATAAGGTTAATAATAAATAATACTAGAAGTTAGAATAATTGCTGGCATGGATTTATTCAACATCCTCATCAGGATCCTCTTCAGGGTCTTCTTCGGGTTCTTCTTCATTAGGAATTCCATATAATCCCTCGGTGAGAGCATTCTCCTGAGCATCTACGATATGTCCAGGAGGTGGTGGTTGGAAGCGAACCACTCTCTCGAACAACTGTGCAGTGAACACAGGATAGCTTGTTCGTGGAACCTCTTGAGTCATATTGTGTCACAGCCCGGCCGTGAAAATAGGATACGCGACCTCCCTCCATGCCAGGGGGTAGAGTGTTAATCAGATTCATACAAGCCCAATAGTTAGTAATTCTGTCTCCATAACCTCGAACTTCTCTCCATTCTTGCAGCATTATAGCAATGTGTGTTGCCAAATCATGGCGCGGATCGCGTTGATAATTTCTATAAGCTTGTTTTCTAGCTAAATTGTTCATCTACCATAACACAATTCCACTTATCTTGTAAGAACAAACTATCTTGCATAGTAATTCGTAAACTTGTACATATGGGATAATAAAACCTAACTTGCACATAATTGAACATGTAATCATAGTTGCAAATTTTAAATCTTTCATACCTTGCTTGGCGTGGGCGTCGAACTCGGTGGATGCGTAGCAAGAGTCTTAATTATTTAAAATTATACATGTATATTTTCATGGCAAATAAATCATTTACATATGCATATGCGGAAGATAGAATAAAAAATAATTTTTGAACAAGTATGCAGAATCGCATACCTGCTCTGATACCAATCTGTCACACTCCAATTTTCTAAATAAAGAAATTTTCACGTTATTCTTTTAAATAATTTAAATAGGGTATGACTAAAACAACTAAGTAATCCATTAACTAATATAGCCAAGACAAAGGACTTTATATTAGGAATTAGTCCTATAAGTCTCAAACACCCTTTAATTTAATAATAATAATAAATGAATAAGGACTAAGTCCCTTAAGTTTATGCCATTTAGTTTTTAAAACAATATCTAATGCAGAAGCTTTTAAAAGAAAGGACTACAAGACTTACGAACATACAGGACATGTCAATTTATAATAATTAGAACCCTACATGTTGTAAAAATAAACATGTGGATTGGCAAGAATAAAGGAAAAGTTTATTTAGAATTGGTCAGGAAGTTTTATACGAAAATTTCCATATACAAAAAGAATACAGAGTTTATTCTAAGTGATATTACTTTAATTAAGGAATGTAATCTTTTTTTTTAAATAAACAATAATACTGTAAATGATGAAAATCCATATTTATTAAGCATCATAACAATTTTCGTAACACAAATTTCACAACCATTTCCAAAATACGTAAAATAATTACCAAGATCACATGTGATTCTAAATGGAACTTTTCAAATAAAAAGAAATATAAAACAATAATGGTATTACAAGGATTTCCACCCAACATGCACTGAAAACTTAATTTACATACAAATACCTTATTCAACATGTTTTGAATTAATGGTAACTAAATTGATTTTGGCATCTAGACAACGAAAATATTTTTTTCCTTTATTTACTCAAATCTCACCACTAACCTTGTACCCCATCCAGCGATCTGTTTAAAAAAAAACAACAGTATACAAAATATAAATTTTAACAATCAAATAACACATGACATTAATTTATTGCTACAACCCCGACGATCGCAAGATTCCACTACACAAAATCGACTCAAAACCCATGTCAACACAGTATACCAAGAACTCCAATATATAAAGTGCTATCGAATAAAAATTTATAAGTTTGCAGTGTACGCATTACTCTTTTATTTAAAATTTTTATTGATTCTCCTTTTGCCCACACGCCCCCGTTCGTACGCTGCCTCCACGCTTAATCTGAAAATGGGTAAATCATAGGGAGTGATCAAACCACCGCTCAGTGAAATAAATTATGCACCACTTATCATTCAAACGCTATTACGAGTGAAACTGAAATTCTTACACTTGTAACTTGAAATATTATATCATGTTGGTAAGCACCTCTCGGTTCAATACCCATGTTGGCAAGCACCTTTCGGTTCAATACCCATGTTGGCAAGCATCGCGATTCAATACCATTGAATTATACTTAATAATTCATAGATAACATAGCATGTTCATGTATAATCACATCATATAGGGTTTTAAATAAATAAATAACACATAATTAAATCCCACCTTAAGCACTTGATCTAGCTAGACGAATACTCCGATCTCCTCTAACTCGCCCTACCCTTGCTGTCTATACTCACAATAACAAAAGGAAGAACGATCAAAACACGTTTCTAAAACTCGACAAGAAACTAAATTCTGCAACTTATAGTGTAGAAACGTAATTAAGATTTGAAACGATTGCTGAAAATATTTCATCTTGTCCTAATTTGCGGGGTGATGGGGTGAAGACAAGATTTGGAGATATTCTGCAAATTTAAAATAAAATAAGATCTCATCTCCTCTCTATTTCATGCTGCGTAAAGATTCCTTAAGGGGCTTTAGAGTTGGGCTTAAAAAAATTCGGATCTTGGGCTAGAAGTTTTTTTTTGGGTGTTACAGTTCCGGTCGAGCCAATTGCAGATTCCGAGCAGGCTTAGCTATGAGATGGCGCCGGTGGATAGCTGCTGCCAGCACAAGCGGACCAAGCATGGTCTTTGGGCAGCGGCGTGATGCGAATTATATTAGTTGTCGTCACGATGAATCGTGCGACCAGCAAGGTGATAATCATTGGCGGCGCGGACTGGGTGCATGATCTGGGGTGCAGGTGCGGCAGATGGCTGGCGGCACAACTCCGGTGGGCTGGCGGGTGTCTGCCATGCGTGGATAGTCGTTGGCGGCGTGGAAGATAGATTGATTTAGTGCAGGCGTGTCTTCCTGGCTGGGTTGTCTCTTTTAATTCAGCGTGTAATGGGCCGAGATGTATGGGCTCATTTATTTGATTTTGGGCCATCTTTATGGGCTGCTGGGCTCTTGTTGATTAGTAATTGTGGAATTCATGTAGTTGGGCTTGCTGGGCCCATTTCCTTGAATTCTCATTTTATGCTATTAATTCATAATATATATAACTTGTTTAATTATTTTATTTGACGATTAATTGTTATATATGTGGCATGTTCTATGTAATTTTTTTAATTACTTAAAAATAGAAGTATGCTAAGATGTATATTTTATTATTAAATATTATATGCATGTTAAAAACTCTCGATGTTAAATAACTAAGTGGGAGAGGGGATTGATAATTAATTCATGCGGCCTCCATTATTGGTTCATAAGTGATGTGAATAAACTTGCGTGTTGGCATAGACCTTCCACCCCATCGGATGAGTTTATTCATGGATCAATGGTACGAACTTCTTTATGATAATCGTAGGAAGTTATCCGAGCACGTGTGTACTTCTCCATCTGCAAGGCACACAACCTTGGGCCGCGGACTTAGGATTAAATAATGGTATACACTTAGGTGTAAATAAAAAGTATCCTCCCCATCGGAGTCACTGTTGTTATTTGCATGGCTAAATAGAAACCGACTATTAATTATTTTGACATAAAGTTAGGTTGATGAATGAAATTAATAGGTAAAATTTTCTCTTATAAATGTTCGAGTTTGTATACGTCCACACTATCGTGGAATGCAAATTCACGGTGCTTCAGATGTTGGTGAATTTTATTTTATATTGTTTGAGGGATACAATATAAATTGATAAATTCAAAGTGTTTGATCAATTTAATTATTTATGATTCTCAGGATTTTCAAATGGCACTCAACTCACTTTCTGTTATACTTAAAGAGCACAAACTTACTGGCACTAATTATGTTGACTGGAAATGAAACATGGATAATGTATTAACTGCTGAAGATTATATTTTTGTTCTCACTGAGGAATGTCCTCCGGCACCTACTGATGACTCTACCGAAGAGCAAAGAGTTTCTTATACTAGGTGGGTCAAAGCTGATAGGATGACTAAGTGCTATATTTTAGCTTCTATGTCAAATGTGCTTCAGACTCAGCATCAAGCTATGACCACAGCCTATGATATGATGCATAATCTTAGGGAACTCTTCGGGCATCAGAGTCATATTGCTAGGTCGAAGGGCATGTCTGTTCTAATGAACACCAAAATGGCTTAGGGCACTCCCGTAAGGGAGCATGTCCTTAGGATGATGGGCCAGCTCAATGAGTTGGAAGTTCATGGAGTTGAAATCATTGGGGAAACCCAGGTCGATATCATACTCCAAAGCTTGCCTAGAAGTTTTGAGCAGCTTCGCCTGAACTACAGTATGAACAAATATTTGTACACGTTGGTGGAACTTCTGACAGAACTTGTGGCGGCAGAAGAACTGTTTCATAGACCTCCTCAGGTTCATGTTGCTGAAAATGCTCCTCAGCCTAGGCCGAAAGGTGGTAAAAATAAGAAGAAGCAAGGAAATTCAGCACCGGTGAACCAAGTGAAAGCAAAGACCGGTGCGGACAAGAAGCCTAAAGGCAAGTACTTCAAATGCAAGCAGCCGGGACACTACAAGGCTGACTGCTCTCTTCTGAAGGGGAACATGAATGGTAAGTCTTTTATACTAGTTGTTGAATTGTGTTTAGCGGCAGTATCTGCTAACACTTGGTGTGTAGATACGGGAGCCACTGACCATGTCTGCAATTCTTTGCAGGGTTCTATCAAATTCGACAGCTTAGTGGTGGGGAGATTACCCTACTCATGGGGAATGCTACAAGTGTAGCTGCTGTTGCAGTGGGAGACGTCTATTTATCTTTCAATAAGAATAAAACTCTTGTTTTGAGGAATTGTCTTTGTGTACCTCATTTTAGAAAGAATTTAATTTCGGTTTCTAAATTATTTATGGATGGTTATTCTGTTTCTTTTAATGACAAGGTTTTTTTAAGAAAAAATGGAATTTTTATCTGAGATGATGCATTGATAGATAATTTGTATACTCTTAATCCAATTTCTCCCATGGTGAGATAAATTGAAATGAATGATACATCTACTAATAAGAGAAAAGAACCTTGTAAAATGAACCAAACATATCTTTGGCATCTAACATTAGGTCATATTAACTTGAGTAGGATTCAAAGGTTGATAACTGATGGACCTCTGAGTTCATTAGTAGTGGAAAATTATCCAACTTGCGAATTCTGCTTGGAAGGAAAAATGACCAAAAGGCCTTTTAAGGCAAAGGGGTATAGAGCCAAGGATCTGTTGGAATTGGTTCATTCTGATTTATGGGGTCCTATGTCGTCCAGGCAAGAGGGGGTTATGAATATTTCGTCACATTCATTCACGATTATTCTAGATACGTATATATTTATTTGATGCGCCGGAAGTCTGAGTGCTTTGATAAATTCAAAGAGTATAAGGCTGATGTGGAAAAGCAACTTCAAAAATATCTCAAGACACTACGATCTGATCATGGAGGCGAATACCTCTTGGGAGAATTTAGGAATTATTTATCGGAATAAGGGATTGAATCCCAATTATCTACACCGGGCACTCCCCAGCAGAATGGTGTAGCCGAAAGAAGGAATATGACTCTTATTAAAATGGTAAGATCAATGATGAGTTATTCGGAACTACCAAATTCGTTCTGGGGACATGCCTTAGAAACAGCAACTAATATTTTGAACTTAGTACATTCTAAATCGCTAGCCTCCACACCCACAGAACTGTGGACTGGGTGAAATCCTAGTCTGAAACATGTTCGGATTTGGGGTGCCCCGGCACACGTGTTAAAGGCAGATGCTGATAAGTTAGAATCACGTACTGAAGTTTGTCTGTTTATAGGATATCCTAGAGGAACGAAAGGTGGTTTGTTCTATAATCCAAAAGACCAAAAGGTGATCGTGAGTACGAACACTAGATTTTTGGAAGAAGATTACATTATGAACCACAAACCCATGAGTAAAATTGTTCTAGAAGAAGTAAGAGGGGAAACACCAAACATAATACTAACTGTACAAGAGGATATACCACATGACGCTGCACCACATGTCACACCTGATACATAATTGCCTGCGGAGCCTAGTCGTAGTGGGAGGGTTGTGAGACAACTAGATAGATTCATGGGATTGGGAGAGTCATCCGACTTGGTCCCGGGTGAACATGAAATTGACCCATGAAATTACAACGAGGCACTGCAATATAAAAATGCTCAATTATGGCAAAATGCAATGAAATCTGAAATAGAATCCATGTATTCTAATCAAGTCTGGGAGCTTGTAGAACCACCCGATGGAGAAAAAGCTATTGGATGCAAGTGGATCTATAAAAGAAAAAGAGGATCTGACGGTAAGGTGGAAACCTTTAAAGCAAGGCTTGTGGCTAAAGGATATACTCAGAAAGAAAGAATCGATTATAAGGAAACCTTCTCTCATGTGGCCATGCTTAAGTCAATCCGAATTCTTTTGTCTATGGCTGCTCATATGGATTATGAGGTATGGCAAATGGATGTCAAGTCAGCTTTCTTGAATGGAAGTCTTGAGGAAAACATCCCTATGAACCAACCAGAAGTATTCATTGCAAAGGGCCAAGAGCATCTTGTGTGCAAGCTTAAAAGGCCCATTTGTGGATTGAAACAAGCTTCAAGATCATGGAACATCCGTTCTGATGAATTAATCCAGCCATATGGATTTATTCAATGTCCGAATGAATCATGTGTGTTCAAGAAGTGTGATGGAAACATAGTGGTATTTCTTGTACTCTACGTGGATGATATTCTACTCATTGGAAACAATGTAAAAGTATTGTCGGGCGTAAGGGTATGGCTGTCCAAGCAGTTTGAAATGAAAGACTTAGGAGAAGTCGGACATATTCTTGGGATCAAATTAATCAGGGATCACAAGAAAAGAATGTTGTGCTTATCCCAAGCTTCATATATTGATACAATCCTGACTCGTTTTAACAAGCAAGATTCCAAGAAAGGTTTTCTACCTTTCAGACATGGAATACCTCTATCTAAGGAGATGTGTCCTAAGACACAGCAGGAAATAGAGGCAATGAAGCTGGTCCCTTATGCTTCGGCAGTAAGAAGCCTGATGTATGCTATGTTTTATACGAGATCGGATATCTGTTATGCCATGGGCATGGTCAGTAGGTATCAAAGTAATCTAGGACAAGGGCATTGGGCTGCGGTAAACCATATTTTGAAGTACCTGCGAAGGACTAGGGATTATGTGCTGGTTTACCGGGCAGATACTTTGTTATCTTTGGGTTATACTAATTCAGATTTCCAGTCAGATAGGGATGCTAGTAAATTCAACTCGGTTATGTGTATATTCTTGAAGGAGGAGCCCTAATATGGAGGAGTGTAAAGCAGAAATGCATTGCTGACTCCACCATGGAAGCTGAATATGTAGCATCCTCTGAGGCAACTAAAGAAGTAGTATGGCTTAAGAACTTCTTAATGGACTTGGATGTGATTCCTGGTTTGCCCAAATCGATCACAATTTACTGTGATAACAATGGTGCAGTAGCAAACTCGAAGGAACCACGAGCCCATAAGGTGAGTAAACACATTGAGCGCAAGTACCACCTAATACGAGACATCATTAAAAGAGAGGAGGTCGTTGTTGCTAAGATTACATCGAAGGATAACCTGGATGATCCTTTTACTAAGAGCCTTTCAGCGAAAGCGTTTGATGGGCATGTAGAAGGAATGTGGATTAGTTGTGTGTCAGCAGATATGGCAGCGTAGTATTTTAGTATAAGTGGGAGATTGTTAGATTGTATACTAAAAGTCTAGCTTTTGTATTGAACAATGTTTTAACAATTTTATTTGAAATGAGAATCATATGATCAAACATTTTACATATTATAAATTGTTTATTTATATGTTTGTGCAAAAGTTCATTTACTTTATACTGTAGATAATATGTTGTGCGACAACACGCGAAAGATCATATTATCAGTTTTCTTATAAAGTATAAACAGATGCTCACAACCGAGATAGACGGGGACTATCTATTAGGATGGTAGTAGTGTAATTTGGTGTTAGTTTGTCTTGACTATAGAATAACATTAGTGCGCTTAGTGTGTATTGAGCAGCACCGTTTGGTGTGTACTGTCTATATAGGAAAAATTAATCTCAGTTATTGTGTACTGTCTATATAGGAAAAATTAATCCCTATACAATAACCTCGACACGTAGGGCAGTATATATTTCTTTGATTCATCAATGGGTGAGATTTACATGTATTAAATCAACAAACTTGGTGAGTTGAAAAGTAGTGATGTCTCTATGGTGTGCTGTTGATTGTAGAAGGAATCCATGTCCGACTTAGGTTGATGATGTCCCCTTGAGGAGTTCATAAGGTTTATCATGTAAATCTTGCAAGTGGATTAAATGATAATAAGGTTGAGTGGTACTACTCTCGGATGAGATATTAATTAATTTGAGTTGTCAGTAACTTAATTAATCAATGGACATTGTATATCTTAAACATGAGGACATTGTCAGGCTCATAATAAGGAGCCCAAAACGTAATTTTGGGATTGGAAAGGCAGTGCAGTAAAAATATTTTAGTGGACTATATTATTATTATTGGACTTAAGTATAAGCTTTGGGCTAAGTTTGGATACTTAAGCCTAATGGAGGCCTGACCCAATTTCTCCTTATGGTCCCCGTTGTAGCCCAATATATAAGTCATCTCAACTTCTGGAAACCTAGACTCTGCGCCGTTTTTGACGTGAGAAAAGGAGAGAAGCAGATTGAGAGAATCCTGCAGATTGTTGCCCACACAACATCAGAATTGGACTTGGATCATACAGCAGAAGATCAGGAGGTAGTTCTCTGCAGCGATCATCCTCTACATCAACCCTGAAGAAAGGTAAACTTTTATTTTGCTTCCGTTGTAATTGTTTACTTGAGTTCCGAATGAATCACGCTGAGACAAACGATCCAAAAGCCAACAGTTGCATGTATGGATCTCCACTCCAAATAAAATTGCGACATGCTGCCTCAATCCTTTTAATATGATGAATTAGCCATTTATACACCATCATAGTGTGTATAGCAGAAGAGATGATCACTGAATTGATCATGCAGATTCTGCCAGCCAAGGACAAGCCCTCCCCTTCCACCTACCGAATTTGCAAATGATTCGATGTGTTGCTTGCTGGAATAAGACTCTTTTGGGAGCTCCCTTAAAGATAGGAACATCGAGATAAGTAAAAGGATATTCTCCCTCCTGAAACCCTAATTCGTTTTTGACCTTCCTCTTGATGGCTGCTTTCACTGATTTCCTATATAGAACTTTTGATTTACTAAGGTTGTAAACTTGCCCCGATAATTTAGCATAGTTGTTCAGGATGTGTTGTATCCCCTCGACAGATTGATCATCACCCTTGCAAAATAGCATGATGTCATCAACATAAAAGAGATATGGCAGAAAAAAGTTACCTTGTCCCGCTCTAGCACTGTTAATATGCTCTGTATTTATGAAATGCTTGATCTATAAACCGAGGGCCTCCTCCGCCATGCAGAAAATGACTGGTGAAAGAGGATTTCCTTGATAAACTTCTCTCCCACAAGAGAAAAAGCTTGTGGAACCCCATTAATCTGTATTGATACTTTTGCAGAAGTAAAAATTCCTTTCAACATATTAATAAATCTCTCCGAGAACCCCATACGACGAAGAATTTCTAAGATGAAGTCCCATCTCAAAGTATCAAAGGCTTTGCAGATATAAATTTTGAATGCCATGCTACCAAGTGTGGATGAATCAAGCCAATTAAAGCATTCAGATACAACGGCTATACAATGATGGATATTTCTATGCGGAATGAATCCAAACTGATAGACTCTAAGATATCTGTGAAGAAGCGGTCCCAGTCTTGTGGCAAGGATTTTTGTGAAAATTTTGAAAAGAAAATTACATAGGTTGATAGGCCTATAATCTTCAAATTTGTTGGCACCAGTCACCTTAGGAATCAATGTAACAAAATTGCAATTAACACCAACAGGATGGTTATTAGAAGTGAAGAAAAACCTGACTGCATTGCAGAGATCTGACATGATGATATGCCAGCATTTTTTAAAGAAACCACCACCAAAACCGTCGGGCCCAAGAGCTCTCTCCGCCGAGAGAGCAAAGACAGCTTCTTTTATCTCATCTTCAGATGGAACCTGTGTCAGATTCAGATTGTCCCTCTCAGTTATGAAGCTTTCAATGAAATGTAATCCACCAAAATTCGGCGTATCCTGTGGTGCAGCAAAGAGAGCTTCATAATATCCCACTACATGCTCAGAAATAATTATCTTATCTTCTGTCAAAGATCCATTTATTAACATTGAGTTAATGTTGGATCGTGTCTTATTGTTTCTGTGTATCTTGTAAAAAGGCCGAATTTCGATCCCCATCCTTAAGCCATGAGGCCCTGTTCTTTTGTGAGTAAAATTGTTATTGCTTTTTTAATTTATGATTGAGAAGGAGATGCGCATCCATTTCCTCATAGAATAGCCCCTCATTTTCTCCTTCTACTTCCATACGTTGCTGAATATCTCGAAGATTTTGCATAGCATTAGAAACATCATCAAAAATATTACCAAATTGTGTGTAGTTCCAAGCTTTGATCTCTCCCTTAAGTCTGCGGAGCTATAAAATAAAAAGCACAACGGGATTTTGGGAGTAAATGGGTAAACTCCATGAGGTGGCCGTTATAATGAAGAAATTTGTATCAAGGAGCCACATCGATTGAAATCTAAATGGCTTCGGCGTTGAGTCTTGCATGCTACAAGTCAACAATATCGGGGTATGAACCGAACAATGTCTTGCCAAGGAGGTGAGATGCAACGATTCTCAAAAATCCAGAAAACCATCAGTGACCAAGAGTCTTTCAATACGAGAGCCCCTAGTGGCTCTAGTTGCCGATCTAGAGAGCCATGTATATTGTTCCCCATGTAAATGCACATCATGTAAACTATTCATATTCACAAATTCCCCAAACTCCAGCTGGCTGCAAATATCTTGCCTGAAAGGATATAAATGCTCATGTGATACAAGAGTGGCATTGAAACCCCCATAAATGCCATGCGAGGAGAGAGATATTCTGTTGCATCTATCCAAAGTTGTCGTCGGTTGATATGAGAATTGTGAGCACAGGTGAAACCAACCCTAAAAGTTGTTGACTGCAATATAAAATCAACTATTACTAGTTGATCCGAGGAGAAACCATGGTAAAGCTAGATAAAAAAATGGATTACAAAAAACCCATATATCCTCCCTGCTAATAGAACCAACAAAAGAAAGGTTTAGATGCCCCCAAAAATGATTAGGAATAGAAGAAAAATGACTTTTAGTCTCCGCAATGGCCACCAAATATGGTTTATGTTTGATGCATAAATTTTTCAAGGCATAAACTTTTAGATTATATACTTAAAGCCCAGCCTTTGTACAATAGAATATACCACATGACACTACACCGCGTGTCACACTTGATACACAATTGCCTGCGGAGTCTAGTCGTAGTGGGAGGGTTGTGAGACAACCAGATAGATTCATGGGATTGGGAGAGTCATCCGACTTGGTCCCGGGAGAACATGAAATTGACCCATGGAATTACAACGAGGCACTGCAATATAAAGATGCTCAATTATGGCATAACGCAATGAAAACTGAAATAGAATCCATGTATTCTAATCAAGTCTGGGAGCTTGTAGAACCACCCGATGGTGTAAAAGCTATTGGATGCAAGTGGATCTATAAAAGAAAAAGAGGATATGATGGTAAGGTGAAAACCTTTAAAGCAAGGCTTGTGGCTAAAGGATATACTTAGAAAGAAGGAATTGATTATGAGGAAACCTTCTCGCCTGTGGCCGTGCTTAACTCAATCAGGATTCTTTTGTCCATTGCAGCTCATATGGATTATGAGGTATGGCAAATGGATGTCAAAACAGCTTTCTTAAATGGAAGTCTTGAGGAAAACATCTATATGAAGCAACCAGAAGGATTCATTGCAAAGAGCCAAGAGCATCTTGTGTGCAAGCTTAAAAGGCCCATTTATGGATTGAAACAAGCTTCAAGATCATGGAACAAACATTTTGATGAAGTAATCCGGATGAATCATGTATGTACAAGAAGTGTGACGGAAACGTAGTGGCATTTCTTGTACTCAACGTGGATGATATTCTGCACATTTGAAACAATGTAAAGATATTGTCGGGCGTAAGGGTATGGCTGTCCAATCAGTTTGAAATGAAGGACTTAGGAAAAGCCGGACATATTCTTGGGATCAAATTAATAAGGGATCGCAAGAATAGAATGTTGTGCTTATCCCAAGCTTCATATATTGATACAATCCTGACTCGTTTTAACAAGCAAGATTCCAATAAAGGTTTTCTACCTTCAGACATGGAATACCTCTATCTAAGGAGATGTGTCTTATGACACAACAGGAAATAGAGGTAATGAAGCTGGTCCCTTATGCTTCGGCAGTAGGAAGCCTCATGTATGCTATGCTTTGTACAAGACCAGATATCTGTTATGCCGTGGGCATGGTCAGTAGATATCAAAGTAATCCAGGACAAGGGCATTGTACTGCGATAAAGCATATTTTGAAGTACCTGCGAAGGACTAGGGATTTTGTGTTGGTTTACCAGGCAGATACTTTGTTACCTTAGGGTTATACTGATTCGGATTTCCAGTCAGATAGGGATGCTAGTAAATTCACCTCGGATTATGTGTATACTCTTGGAGGAGGAGCCATAATATGGAGGAGTATAAAGCAGAAATGCGTTGCTGATTCCACCATGGAAGCTGAATATGTAGCAGCCTCTGAGGCAGCCAAAGAAGCAGTATGTCTTAAGAACTTCTTAATAGACTTGGATGTGATTCCTGGTTTGCCCAAAGCGATCACAATTTACCATGATTAGAGTGGTGCAGTAGCAAACTCGAACGAACCACGAGCCCAAAAGGCGAGTAAACAAATTTAGCGCAAGTACCACCTGATACGAGACATCATTAAAAGAGAGGAGGTCGTTGTCCTAAGATTACATCGGAGGATAACCTGGCTGATCCTTTTACTAAGAGCCTTCCAGCGAAAGCGTTCGATGGGCATGAAGAAGAAATGGGGATTAGATGCGTGTCAGCAGATATGGCAGCATAGACTTTTAGTATACATGGGAGATTGTTAGATTGTATACTTAAAGCCTAGCCTTTGTATCAAACAATGTTTTAACAATTTTATTTGAAATGGGAATCATATGATCAAACGTTTTGCATATTATAAATTATTTATTTATATGTTTGTGCAAAAGTCAATTTGCTTTATATTGTAGATAATATGTTGTGCGACAACACGTGGAAGATCATATTATAGGTTTCCTTATAAAGTATAAACAGATGCTCACAACCGAGATAGACAGGGACTATCTATTGGGATGGTTGTAGTGTAATTTGGTGTTAGTTTGTCTTGACTATAGAATCACATTAGTGCGCTTAGTGTGTATTGAGTAGGACCGCTTGAGATTGTTTGACTTGTACTGTCTATATAGGAGAACTTGATCTCAGTTATTATGGATGTTCGTGCTCTTAATCCCTATACAATAATCTCGACACGTACGTCAGTATATATTTCTTTGATTCATCAATGGGTGAGATTTACATGTATTAAATCAACAAACTCGGTGTGTTGGGAAGTAGTGTTGTCTCTATGGTGTGCTGTTGATTGTAGAAGGAATCCATGTCCGACATAGGTTGATGATGTCCCTTTGAGGAGCTGATAAGGTTTATCATGTAAATCTTGAAAGTGGATTAATTTCGGCATGATAATAAGGTTGAGCGGTACTACTCTTGGATGAGATATTAATTAATGAAGTTGTCAGTAACTTAATTAATTAATGGACATTGTATATCTTAAACATGGGGAGATTGTCGGGCTCATAATAAGAAGGAGCCCAAAACATAATTTTTGGATTGGATGGGTAGTGCAGTAATAATATTTTAGTGGACTATATTATTATTATTGGATTTAATTTTAAGCTTTGGGCTAAGCTTGGTTGATTAAATCTAATTGAGGCCCAATCCAATTTCTCCTTCTGGTCTCTGCTGTAGCCCAAATAAATAAGTCATCTTAATTTCTTGGAACCCTAAGCCTGCGCCTCTTTTGACGTAGAAAAGGGAGAGAAGCAGATTGAGTGGATTCTGGAGATTTTTGCCCACACAGTAGAAGATCAAAAGGTGGTTCACTACTGATCATCCTCTACATCAACCCTGAAGAAAGGTAAACTTTTATTTTGCTTCCTCTGTAATTGTTTACTTGAATTCCTAACGGATTACGCTGAACCAAACAATCTAAAAGCCAACAATTGGTTTCAGAGCCGTCAGGATGGGGATTGATAAAGGGCTAGGCTCATTTTATGGGTTGTTGGGCTCTTGTTGATTATTAATCAAGAAATTCATGCAGTTGGGCTTGCTGGGCCCATTTCCTTGAATTCTCCTTTTATGCTATTCATTCATAATATATAATTGATTTAATTGTTTTTATTTCACAATTAATTATTATATATGTGGCATGTTCTATGTGATTTATTTTTTAAAATTACTTAAAAATAGAATCATGCTAGGATGTATATTTTATTATTGAAATATTATATGCATGTTAAAAACCCTCGGTGTTAAATTTCTAAGTGGGAGAGGGGATTGGTAATTAATTCAAGCGGCTTCCATTATTGGTTCGTAAGTGATGTGAATAAACTTGCGTGTTGGCATAAACCTTCCTCCCCATTGGATGAGTTTATTCACGGATCACTAGTATGAACTTCTTTATGATAATCGTAGGAAGTTATCCGAGCGCGTGTGTACTTCTCCATCTGTAAGGCACACAAGCTTGGGCCGCTGACTTGGGATAAAATAATGGTATACACTTAGGTGTAAATGATAAGTATCCTCCCCATCAGAGTCACTGTTGTTATTTGCATGGCTAAAGAGAAACCGACTGTTAATTATTTTGTCATAAAGTTAGGTTGACAAATCAAATTATTGGGAAAAACCTTCTCTTGTAAATGTTCGGATTTGTATACGTCCACACTATCGTGGCATGCAAATTCACGGTGCTTGAGATGTTGGTGAATTTTATTTTATATTATTTTGAGGGATTCAATATAAATTGACAAATTCGAAGTGTTTGATCTGTTTAATTATTTATGATTCTCAGGATTTTCAAATGTCATATTCCAAAGCTTGCCTAGGAGTTTTGAGCAGTTTCGCCTGAAGTACGGTATGAACAAACATTTGTACACATTAGCGGAACTTCTAACATAACTTGTGGCGGCAGAAGAACTGTTTCGTATACTTCCTCAGGTTCATGGTGCTGAAAATGCTGCTCATCCTAGGCCGAAAGGCAGTAGGAATAAGAAGAAGCAAGGAAATTCAGCACTGTTGAACTAAGTGAAAGCAAAGGCTGGTGCGGTCAAGAAGCCTAAAGGCAAGTGCTTCAAATGCAAGCAGCCGGGACACTACAAGCCTGACTGCCCTATTCTGAAGGGGAACAGGAATGATAAGTCTTTTATACTAGTTGTTGAATCGTGTTTAGCGGCTGTATCTGCTGACACTTGGTGTGTAGATACGGGAGTCATTGACTATGTCTGCAATTCTTTGCAGGGTTCTACCAAACTCGACAGCTCAGTGATGGAGAGATTACCATACTCATGGGGAATGCTACAAGAGTAGCAGTTGTCGCAGTGGGAGACGTCTATTTATCTTTTAATAAGAATAAAACTCTTGTTTTGAGGAATTGTCTTTATGTACCTCATTTTAGAAAGAATTTAATTTTGATTTCTAAATTGTTTATGGATGGATATTCTGTTTCTTTTAATAACAAGGTTCTTTTAAGGAAAAATGGAATTTTTATCTGTGATGGTGCATTGATAGATAATGTGCATTGATAGATAATTTGTATACTCTTAATCCAATTTCTCCCATGGTGCAACAAATTGAAATAAATGATACATCTACTAATAAGAGAAAAGTGTTGACGCTTGGATCATTTGCTTAACGTGACCCGTTAGGGATCCATAAGTTTCTAATATCAGCGGAAACAATAAATCATAGAAACGATTACTGTTCACCAAGGTATGTAGAAGATGAAGGATTCTCGCTGACAGATTGTGCAGTCCCACGATAATGGCCATAACTTCCTCATCTGATGTCTGAATTGAATGATCTTTGTGCTCTGACGATCCTCTCTTCAACGGCGTTCCGTCAGTATATTGATAATTGAATTCTGAGCACTGTACTATTTTATATAAATTTCACAAGATGGCGGACAGCAGCAGCAAACTACCTTCTGATCTTCTGCCGTATGTCCCAAGTCCGATCTCGACGTCGTGTGGGCGACGATCTACGAGACCTCCTCATTCTGCTCTCAACCCTCATCACACGTGAATAATGAATTGGATTAGAGTTCCAGATAAGCTGAGGTGACTTATATACATGGGCTACAGCAGGGACCAGGAGGAGAAATTGGGTTAGGCCTCCATTGGGCTTAAGTATCCAAGTTTAGCCCAAAGCTTATACTTAAGTCTAATAATAATAATATATTCCACAAAAATATTATTACTGCACTGCCTTTCCAATCCCAAAATTACATTTTGGGCTCCTTATTATGAGCCCGTTAGTCTCCCCATGTTTAAGATATACAATGTCCATTAATTAATTTAAGTTACTGACAACTCAATTAATTAATATCTCATCCAAGAGTAGTACCACTCAACCTCATTATCATGCCGGAATAAATTCCACCTGCAAGGTTTACATGATAATCCTTATGAGCTCCTCAAGGGGACATCATCAACCTATGACAGACACGGATTCCTTCTACAATCAACAGCACACCATAGAGACAGCACTACTTCCCAACTCATCGAGTTTGTTGATTTAATTACATGTAAATCTCACCCATTGATGAATCAAAGAAATACATACTGCCCTACGTGTCGAGGTTATTGTATAGGGATTAAAAGCACGAACTTCCATAATAACTGAGATCAAGTTCTCCTATAAGTCAGTATAAGTCGAACGAGCTCAAGCGGTCCTGCTCAATACACACAAGTGCACTAATGTGATTCTATAGCCAAGACAAGCTATTACCAAACCACACTACAACCATCCCAATAGAGAGTCCCCGTCTATCTCAGTTGTGAGCATATGTTTATACTTTATAAGGAAACCGATAATATGATCTTCCGCGTGTTGTCGCACAACATATTATCTACAGTATAAAGTAAGTGGACTATTGCATCGTGCATATAAATAAATTATAAGACGCAATCATTTGATCATATGATTCTCATTTCAAATTAATTGTTATAACATTGTTCATACAAAAAGCTAGACTTTTAGTATATAATCCAACAATCTCCCACTTATACTAAAAGACTATGCTGTCATGTCTTCCGCCATACATCTGATTCCCACTCCTACTACACGATCATCAAAAGCTTTCGCTTTAAGGTCCTTGTAAATGGATTTACTAGGTTATCATCCTATGCAATCTAGGCGACAACAACCTTCCCCTCATCTTACAATTTCTCGTAACAGGTGGTACTCGCGCTTCATGTGTTTAATTGCCTTATGGACTCGTGATTCCTTCAAGTTTGCAACTGCACCAATATCATTAATTTAAATTGTGATAATCTTGGGCAAACTTAGAAATACTTCAAAGTCCATTATGAAGTTTCTAGAGTCATATAGATACTTTGGCTACCTTATAGGCTCCAATTTATCATCTTTCCATGATGGAGTCCGGAGTTCAAAATATATTTCTATATAACACTCCTCCATATTATGGCTCTACTTCTTAAAATTAAACACATAACCTTGAGGTGGATTTACTGGCATCCCTATCTGATTTGAAAATTCCGAATCTACGTAACTCATAAGAAGCAGTGAATCTGTCCGGTAAGCCTACATATAATTTCTAGTCCTTTTCAGGTACATAAATATGTCTTACCACAGTTCAACATTCTTATTTCGGGTTACCTTGATACTCACTGTTCATGTCTTTGACAAAATAGATATCTACTCTCGTTCATAGCATTCCTTAGATTAAGCTTCCTTATTCGCCGAAGCATAAGGAACCGCTTTCATCACCTTTAGCTTCTTTTGTGTCTGAAGACACATTTTCTTAGATAAAGTTACATGCTAAACGAGTAGGAATTGTATCTATTCATGAAGCTTGAGATAAGTATAACATCCTTTCTTGTGATCCGTATTATCGTGATCAAAAGGATATTTTTACTCTTCTTAAGTCCTTCATTTCATACTGTTTTATTAACCATACCCATACGCCCGATAATACTCTTTTATTGTCTCCAATGAGCAATATATCATCTACGTATAGTACAAAAATACCACCACATTTCCGTCACTCTTTTTAATACACAAGACATATACGAGCATTGATAAAATCCATATTACAGGATTTCTTCATCAAAATGGATGTTCTATAATATTGAAGCTTGCTTTAGTCCATTGATGGACACTTTTAAGCTTAATATCAAAATGTTCTTAGCTCTTTGCAATGAATCACTCTGGTTGCTTAAGATAGATGTTTTCCTCAAGACTTCCAATCAGGAAAGTTGTCTTGACATCTATTTGCTATCCCTCATATTCCATATGAGTAGCAACAGATAAAGAGTCCGGATCAACTTAGGCATAGCTACCGGCGAACAGGTTTTCTCATAATCGAACCCTTTCTTTCTGAGTATACCTTTTCGCAACAAGCTTTGCTTCCAAGGTTTTCACCTTACCATATGATCCTCTTTTATATTGTATGACCACTTCCAATGGCTTTTACACCATTTAGTGGTCTTACAAGCTCCCAGATTTAATTTCGAATTCATCAATTCTATTTCAACATCATCGCACTAGATAAGATATCGCATTTCGATCTTGTAGTGCTTCGTCGTATCTGTGGGTTCAATCCATGTTTACTAAGGACTAAGTCTCACGACTCTCCAAAAATATATATCTTACAAATTTTCGAACAACCCTCCCACTACGACAAGGCACTACACGCAATTGTGTATCAGACGTGACACGCGTTGCAGTTTAACTTGTTGTTATCCTCTTATACACTTGGTACTAATACTTTGTGTTTTCCCTCTCACTTCCTTTAGAACAATTTATAAATGGGTATGTGATTTATTACATAGTCTCTTTCCAAAAATCTAGTGTTTGTGTTAACAATCACCCTTCGATCTTTTAGACTAAATAAATCATCATCCTTCATTTTTCTAGAATATCTCACAAACAGACAAACGTTACACGACACGCTGTTTCTAGGGTATACCCATAAAATAAATTTAGTAATTCCAAATAATTCATCATCTATCTAATCATTTGTATAAGAGTCATTCTCTTATTAGGATTAAAAGACGTATTATTAATTACTATTTGTTGCATCCGTGGTATAAACGTGATTTAAGAGTTTACAAATTGTCACTAACGTACCTTAACAGATTATAGCTCCATCCTTCATTACTATGACCATGTCATTTAAATGAAATGGAGTATATAAATGCATAGAAACTAAAATAAAATTATTTCTATGAAAACGTACGTAAAGACAATTTCTCATAATCAAACGTTTATTCATATCGTAAGATAAATAAACAACTCCCACTGCAACAACCACTACTCTCGTAGTTTTACCCATGTATATTATTATTTCATCATCACTTAGTTGCAGGCTTTTAGTGATTCCGGTATCTACACACAACATGTCAGTAAATGCCAACGCTAATCATGCTTCAACAACTAGTGAATGAGATACTAACCTTGTTCACATCTTGATGAAATTGGATTTTCTTCGCCATATGTTTTGTCAGAAGTTCCCCCACCATATACAGCCTCTTTGTAATTCAGGTGGAACTTGCTCAAAACATTTAGGCAAAAAATGAAGAATAAAATTAACTTAGGTTTCCCCTTCAACTTCTATTCCATGTATTTCCAATTCATTCATCAAATTCAATCATGACCTACCGCCTTTTAACTTACTCAAGTATCCAAAGAGTTACATGAGACCATCATATTTCTATGAATCTCTTATCTCTTCACCAGAGACTTTAATATGCATCATGATAAGTCTTTTGTGAGAACACACATGTATTTCTTAAGCAGTAAAATTAGAATCCAAGATTCTTTTCTAATCATCTAATTTTGGACCAGTAAATATAATTTCTTTTGGTCAACCATAAGTGAAATAAAACTATTCGAAATTCAGAGAATCATAAAATACATATACCGATCAAATCTTCGAATTTATCCATTTATATTGATTCCCTCAAAACAATATAAAATATAAATTCACCGACATCTCCAGCATCGTGAGTTTGCAAGCCACGATAGTGTGGACGTTTACAAACCCGAACATTTACAAGAGAAGGTTTTACCCATTAATTTCATTTGTCAACCTAACTTTATGACAAAATAATTAATATTCGGTTCCTCTTTAGCCATGCAAATAAAAGCAGTGACTCCGATGGGGAGGATACTTATTATTTACATCTAAGTGTACACCATTATTTGACCCCGAGTCCATTGCACAAGCTTCTGTGCCTTACAGATGGAGAAGTACACACGCGCTTGGATAACTTCCTACAGTCATCAATTATAAGTTTGTACCAATGAACCGCATATAAGCTCATCCGATAGGGAGGAAGGTCTATGTCAACGCGCAAGTTCATATGCATCACATTACAAACATAATTATTTAATGAAGTCTGTTCCAGTAATCTATGAATAAACTCATCCGATGGGGAGGAAGGCTCTAATGCCGACGCGCAAGTTTATTCACATTACTAACAAACCAATAATGGAGGCCGCGGGAATTAATTACCAATTCCCTCTCCCACTTAGTTATTTAAAACCAAGGGTTTTTAGATGCATATAATATTCAGAATAATATACTCAACCTAGCATGCTCCTATTACGGCACATAAGGCAGTAAATCACAAAAAACATGCATACATATATAATAATAATCAGTTAATAAATAAATTATAACAGTTATATAACAGCGAATTCGATTGTTCGCCACCAATCACGAATGCAGACAACTACGACGGGGATAGACCTCCCCGCAGCCTGCTCCACCACTCCGGCACCCTGTCCGATCACATTGTGAAGACTCACGCGGAACCTGATGCAGACCAGTCGAACTTGATGCAGACCAGTCGAACCTGAAGCAAATCCACTCGAACCTGGTGCAGAGTCGATCGAACCTGATGCAGATCAATCGAACCTGATGTGAATCCGCTCGAACCTGGTGCATCATCGATCGAACCTGATGCAGACCAATCGAACCTGATGTGAATTCGCTCGAACCTAGTACAACATCGATCGAACCTGATGCAGACCAATCGAACCTGATTTGAATCTGCTCGAACCTGGTGCAGCATCGATCGAACCTGGTGCAGACCAATCAAACCTGATATGAATCCGCTCGAACTTGATGCAGCTTCGATCGAACCTGATGCAGATCAATCGAACCTGATGTGAATCCGCTCGAACCTAGTGCAGCATCGATCGAACCTGATGCAGATCAATCGAACCTGATGTGAATCCGTTCGAACCTGGTGCAGCATCGATCGAACCTAATGTAGACCAATCAAAACTGATGTGAATCTGCTCGAACCTGGTGCAGCATCGATCGAACCTGATGTAGACCAATCGAACCTGATGTGAATCCACTCGAACCTGATGCAGCATCGATCGAACCTGATGTAGACCAATCGAACCTGATGTGAATCCATTCGAACCTAGTGCAGCATAGATCGAACCTGATGCAGACCAATCGAACTTGATGTGAATCCGCTCGAACTTGATGCAGCATCAATCAAACCTGATGCAGATCAATCGAACCTGATGTGAATCCGCTCGAACCTGGTGCAGCATCGATCGAACCTGATGCAGACCAATCGAACCTGATGTGAATCCGCTCGAACCTGGTGCAGCATTGATCGAACCTTCATCCGCGCAGCCTCACACAGTGTTCCGCGCGCCACATGGCACGCCATCCCAGCGTCCAGCAAGCCAATGTGTGTGACTCCTCTCCAATGTGCAAGATTTACACGTCACGCCCCGAGCTCCCAAAAAGCACCAATGCCCATCAGGCCGCCCGATACTCAGCACGCTGCTCCGCACGCCAACGAGCAGCACACGCCCAGCAGTTGATCGCTCCTTGCCCGGTTCAAAACGCACCCCAGCCGTGCCATTCGGTTGATGTTGTGCACAACATCATGTGTCTTGACGAGCGCTCCTCGCTCGGGCTGTCGCTCGTCCAAGGGCCTACTTGCACGGAACCAAGTTCAGAGTTCCCAACGCGCAACACCAAACTACACCAACTGTCGTTCAGGGTTCGCAACTATAGACACCTTAGAATCCAATCTTAACCCTTTAGAATTTACTACTGTGAGGTCTGAACATTCTGTCCAAATTACAGGTCGATCCAACAGTTAGTTTGTGAGAAATGGCTCTTTTCCCTCGACTGCGTAGAATAGAATCGCCCAAAAACCTGCTTCTATTTTCGGCGTATTCCCGACAATAAAAAGCTCTAAATACGATCTTCACCGTTCAGAATGTACATCCCAAAATCCGAATGTTCTGACCAAAATTTAGCTTGATCCGATGGTTGAAACTCCAGTTATTGCCTCTGCAATATCACTACGCTGGGTTTTTCTCTCAAAAACGTGAATCTGTTTTTGCCCACTTTTTCTTCCTTCCATGTGAAATTGACGAACAGTTTTCGTCGAATCCTCTCACACTCAACCATCGAAAAAATATGTATGATACAGGGTATATATCACATAGGGATATTCATGGTTTAGCAGTAAAACCAAAACCCTAAACATGTGATCCTAATTTCAAAAAACTAACCACATAAACCCTAGCCTAACGTGTCACGCTTCACCACGAAACCTCGCTCTGATACCAATTGTTGGCGCTTGGATCATTTGGTTAACGTGACCCGTTAGGAATCCATACGTTTCTAATATCAGAGGAAGCAATAAATCATAGAAACGATTACCGTTCACCAAGGTATGTAGAAGATGAAGGATTCTCACTGACAGATTGTGCAGTCCCACGAGAATGGCCATAACTTCCTCGTCTGATGTCGGAATTGAATGATCTTTGTGCTCAGACGATCCTCTCTTCAACGGCTTTCTGTGAGTTTATTGATCATTGAATTCTGAGTACTATAAGATTTTATATAAATTTCGCAGGTGGCGGACAGCAGCATCAAACTACCTTCTGATCTTCTGCCGTATGTCCCAAGTCCGATCTCGACGTCGTGTGGGCGAAGATCTACGAGACCTCCTCAATCTGCTCTCAACCCTCATCACACGTGATTAATGAATTAGATTAGGGTTCCAGATAAGCTGAGGTGACTTATATACATGGGCTACAGCAGGGACCAGGAGGAGAAATTGGGTTGGGCCTCCATTAGGCTTAAGTATCCAAGCTTAGCCCAAAGTTATACTTAAGTCTAATAATAATAATATATTCCACTAAAATATTATTAATGCACTGTCTTTCCAATCCCAAAATTACGTTTTGGGCTCCTTCTTATTATGAGCCCGTTAGTCTCCCCATGTTTAAGATATACAATGTCCATTAATTAATTTAAGTTACTGACAACTCAATTAATTAATATCTCATCCAAGAGTAGTACCACTCAACTTCATTATCATGCCGGAATAAATTCCACCTGCAGGCTTTACAGGATAATCCTTATGAGCTCCTCAAGGGGACATCATCAACCTATGACGGACACGGATTCCTTCTACAATCAACAGCACACCATAGAGACAGCACTACTTCCCAACTCATCGAGTTTGTTGATTTAATTACATGTAAATCTCACCCATTGATGAATCAAAGAAATACATACTGCCCTACGTGTCGAGGTTATTGTATAGGAATTAAGAGCACGAACTTCCATAATAACTGAGATAAAGTTCTCCTATAAGTCGAACGATCTCAAGCGGTCCTGCTCAATACACACAAGTGCACTAATGTGATTCTATAGTCAAGACAAGCTAATACCAAACCACATTATAACCATCCCAATAGAGAGTCCCCGCTTATCTCGGTTCTGAGCATATGTTTATCTTTATAAGGAAACCGATAATATGATCTTCCGCGTGTTGTCGCACAATATATTATCTACAGTATAAAGTAAGTGGACTATTGCATCGTGCATATAAATAAATTATAAGACACAATCATTTGATCATATGATTCTCATTTCAAATTAATTGTTATAACATTGTTCATACAAAAAGCTAGACTTTTAGTATATAATCCAACAAAAAGAACCTTCTAAAATGAACCAAACATATCTTTGGCATCTAAGATTGGGTCATATTAACTTGAGTAGGATTCAAAGGTTGATAGCTGATGGACCTCTAAGTTCATTAGTAGTGGAAAATTATCCAACTTGCGAATCCTGCTTGGAAAGAAAAATGACAAAAAGGCCTTTTAAGGCAAAGGGGTATAGAGCCAAGGATTTGTTGGAATTGGTTCATTCTGATTTATGTGCTCCTATGTCTGTCAAGGCAAGAGGGGATAATGAATATTTCGTCAGTTTCATTGACGCTTTGACACGACCCACCTTACACAACTTATAATCTAAATATTATTTAACATAAACATCATCATTATAAAAAAAATTGCATATAATTTTTTTCACATAATATGCTTATAACCAACACCATCACACTAGTTCAACATACGTGACTGGTTTCTGATACCACTTCAAACCACCCAAACATGTGATAATACTTATTATATTACACAACCAAAACATCAGCGGAAACAAAATAAACCCACGGCCTAGCCCAACAGGTCGTCATCTATGTACATCCGCTCAAAACCTTGAAGGAGCTCCACAGCTTGCACAGTCACATCACAAACTCAATCATCAACAGGCTCACCTACAATGCATAAACTAGTGAGATAAAAATCTCAGTAAGTAGAAATCATGCATGTCAGTGCATGAAAATGCATTTAGTTCTCTGTCGCCTATTTCCTAATTTTTCTAATTGATCTCTTTTATTTTAAAAACTGTTCACGTTGCGGGATCCCCACGACACACTCATGATATGCACCCCAAATGAGCTCAATGGGGACGATTTTTCCGAACCCCGAAAATAGTGCCGAGAACGATTTTTCCGAACTCTGGCAAAGTGGTGGGGACGATTTTTCCGAACCCAAAAAAAAAATGTCGGGAACGATTTTTCTGAACCCTGACAGAGATGCATATATAGTGGCCGCACACACCATTAGTATCTTATTAATTTTGAGGAAAACACTTTTCATGTTTATGCTTGGTCTGCACTCAGAACAATTAAATGTGCATCATAAACCATTTACAATATCAACCATAAAGCAACAACTTAATTTCAATTCACACAAATCCACTTCTGAAATAACAACTTCACCTCAATCATATAAATTCATTTATAGAATAACCACTTCACCCTGGGATCACACGGATCTCTTTTTGGAATCAAACTTCATCTTGGATCCCACAGATCCTTATAACCAATATTTTCTCAAACCCCATAAATATATTTGCAACAGTTTCCAATTACACAGCTCTATATAGGATCATAATATTATTTCCAATCACATGGATCCACAACTTGTATCACAAAATTATCACAAATAATTTACAAATACTATTGTTAAATATGAACTCTACTTTCTCCAAATCACATAAATCCACAACTTATATAACAAATTAATCTCAAATAATTCATATCGTAATTAAACTAATTACAAATAATCCATGACATAATTATCACATATTAATTACAAATAATTCACAAACAACATGTTTATGCATTGTAGTTGGACTTCTACTTACCTGGATTCCGACAGTAATATAAACCCCGTAAAGAACTGTAAATAATTTGCTCCGACACGCACGTTCCGGCGCGCTCCCTCTTCTCTTTCTCTTCTTCCTCTCTCTCTCCTCTCTCTCCCTTTCTTCTCTCTCTCTCCTCTCTCTCCATTTCTTCTCTCTCTCTCTCTTTTTTTTTTAATCACACGTAAATGCTGTGTTTTCAATTTTTACTGTCAAAATGGTTTTGGCAACCATATATATAGATAGGTAATTGGGGTAAATTAGTAACCCTTATCAAAAAAAAAATGTGCTAAGTGTAGTATTTGTAAATGGAATGGAATTAAAGGGCCACGTAACTATCTTTTAACCATTGAAATTATAAGGCTAATGTTTGCAACACGTAATGCATATCTGGTAATTCTAAATCTAATAATAATAATATTATTATTATTATTCATTATGAATATACGTGCAATACTTAATAACTAATATATGATACATTTACAAATTAATACACAAATAGTGTACACTATCTTACCAGTATTATTATTATGAGAACACGTGTGACACTTAATAATTAAGAAAAGTATATTTATACTCATAAAATAATTTACTCATATATCCAAATTAATGCACGTAAATATTTATGCACCCATATATTCACATATTGTCACCATGTTTATCACGTATGTATCAAATAAAATGTAAAGATAATTAAAATGTAAAAACAATTATCACATAATTGCCACATAATTATCACATAATTATAAAATGCACATAACAAAAATTAAATTATATTGACATATGAGTAGTGAGAAGCTCGGGTATCACATCCTCCCCACCTTATAAAAATTTCGTCCTCGAAATTTACTTACCTGAAGAGGTCTGGGTATTTAGCCATCATTTCATCCTCTCTTTCCCAAGTGGCCTCCTCAACTAACTGGTTCCTCCATAATACCTTTACTAATGGTATTTCTTTATTTTTGAGCTTCTTCACTTCTCGCCACAAGATCTCAACTGGTACCTCCTCATAACTCAAATCTTCTTTCAACTCAACTAGTTCCTGTCTGAGAACATGAGATGAATTTGGAACATACTTCCTTAACACAGATACATGAAACACTTCATGTACTCTAGACATCGATGCTGGTAACTCCAATTTATAGGCAACACTGCCAACTTTCTCAATGATAGTGAACGGACCAACATATCTTGGACTGAGTTTCCCTTTCCTCCCAAACCGCATTATCCCCTTCTTTGGAGATACTTTCAAAAATACCTGATCACCCACTTCAAATTCCAATTCTCTCCTCCGTTTGTCTGCATAACTCTTTTGCCGATCTTGAGCAACTTTCATCTTCTCTCGTATATGGGTAACAGGTTCTGACATTTCACGAATCAAGTCTGCACCCAAAAGTTTCCTCTCTCCAACTTCATCCCAATGTACTGGAGATCTACACTTTCTCCCGTACAATGCTTCATATGGAGCCATCCCGATGGTAGATTGATAACTATTGTTGTACGAGAACTCTATCAAAGGCAAAAATTTACTCCACTGACCTTGAAAATCCAACACACACGCTCTGAGCATATCCTCCAAGATTTGTATTGTACGCTCTGATTGACCATCTGTCTGTGGATGGAATGCTGTGCTGAAAGATAACTGTGTCCCCAACGCCTTATGTAAACTCTTCCAGAAAGCAGACAAGAATCTCGTATCTCTGTCTGACACAATGGTAAGTGGTACTCCATGGAGTCTGACAATCTCTTGTATATATAGTTGGGCATAACGATCCATGGAATATGTAGAGCTAATAGGAAGAAAATGAGCTGACTTAGTCAATCGATCCACAATAACCTAAATGGCATCGTGACCTTTCACTGTCTTCGGTAGCCCGATAACAAAATCCATCGTGATATTCTCCCACTTCCATTCTGGAATAAATAAAGGCTGCAAAGTTCCTGCTGGTCTCTGATGCTCGACTTTGACTTGCTGACAAGTCAAACATTGCTCCACATATCGAGCAACATCTCTCTTCATCCCTGGCCACCAATAATGTGTCTTCAAATCTCTATACATCTTAGTAGCTCCTGGATGTATAGAGTAGGGTGTTGAATGAGCTTCTATCATCACTTCTTTTCGAATATCATTCACTTCGGGTAGATATAATCGACCTCCATAACGAATTACGTCATCATCATCTCCTAATTGGAAGTCAGAGGACTTTCCAGAGCTGATATCATTCTTTATTTTGTCAAACAACTTATCCTCCTGTTGACTCTGTCGAATCTTATCCATCAAAGTTGGTCGAAGTGTCAGAGCTGCCATCCTTGCTTCCAACGATCCTTCCTGAATGATCTCCACACCCATCCTTTGCAAATCAAGCAACTCTGGTTTCTGATTTACGGTCATAGCAGCTACACTCTGTATTGCCTTTCGGCTCAATGCATCAGCAACCACATTGGCTTTTCCCGGATGATAGTTGATAACACAGTCATAATCCTTCACCAATTCCAACCATCTTCTTTGCCTCATATTCAACTCTTTCTGAGTGAAAAAGTACTTCAAACTTTTATGATCAGTATAGATTTCACAACGTTCCCCATAAAGATAATGCCTCCAAATCTTAAGTGCAAACACCACTGCGGCTAACTCTAAATCATGAGTTGGATAATTCTTCTCATACTCCCTTAACTGTCTGGATGCATACGCTATCACTTTCCCATTCTGCATCAATACACACCCAAGACCATTCTTTGAAGCATCACTGTAAACCTTGAAGTTTCCTGTCTCCGTAGGAATAGTTAAGATAGGTGCTGATGTCAATCGTCTATTCAATTCTTGGAAACTTTGTTCACGTTCCTCCGTCCATGTGAACTTCACATTCTTCCTGGTCAACTGTGTTAATGGTGAAGCAATCTTAGAAAATCCTTCAACAAACCTTCGATAATATCCCGCCAATCCAAGAAAGCTACGAACCTCAATGGGATTTGAGGGTTGTGGCCAATCATGGATTGCTTTAACTTTACCTGGATCCACTGAAATTCCTTCTCCCGATACCACGTGTCCCAAGAAAACAACTCGGTCTAACCAAAACTCACACTTCTTAAACTTCGCATACAACTGCCTCTCCTTCAGAATCTCTAACACTTTTCTCAAGTGCAGTGCATGATCCTCCTTATTCTTAGAGTAAATTAGAATGTCATCGATAAACACAATCACAAATTTATCGAGAAATTCCCGAAATACTCTATTCATCAAATCCATAAATGCTGCAGGAGCATTTGTTAATCCAAACGGCATCACTAAGAACTCATAGTGTCCGTACCTTGTACTGAATGCAGTCTTTGGAATATCCTCCTTCTTTATCTTTAACTGATGATACCCCGACCGTAAATCAATCTTCGAAAAGATAGTTGCACCCTGTAACTGATCAAACAGATCATCAATGCGAGGCAATGGATATTTATTCTTCACCGTAACTTTGTTTAGATCCCGATAATCAATGCACATCCTCAATGTGCCATCCTTCTTTCGAACAAACAGAACTGGTGCTCCCCAAGGTGAGAAACTAGGTTGGATGAATCCTTTGTCTAACAACTCTTGTAACTGTATCTTCAATTCCTTCAGTTCAGCTGGTGCCATTCTGTATGGCGCTTTAGATATAGGAGCAGTTCCTGGTTGTAACTCAATAACAAACTCTATTTCTCGCTCTGGTGGCAAACCTGGAAGATCATCTGGAAATACCTCTAGATATTCCCGAACTACTGGTACACTATCAAGAACTGGACATTGCTGTCCCTCAACATTCATTACACTCACTAGATACCCCTCACAACCACTTTCCAACAACCGCTGTGCTTTTGCTGCTGATATCATCGAAAATCGAAAGTTTTTCTTGATTCCAACAAAAGTGAACGGTTCTCCTTTCACTGGCTGAAAAGTGATACTCTTCTTCTGACAATCTATTGTAGCACCATATTTTGACAGCCAATCCATGCCCAATATGATATCATGATCATTCATACTTAACACAATCAAATTAGCGAGGAGTCTTCTTCCCTCAATAGGAATAACACAACCTCGAAGAAGTTGATTAGTTTGTTTTGACTCACCAGAAGGTATCATCACCTCATAATTAGCTTTTATCAAGTTAGGTGTTCCACCCAAATTTTTCACATACTCAGTAGATACAAATGAATGTGTTGCTCCAGAATCAAATAGCACATATGTAGAAGTGCCAAAAATAGAGAACTTACCCGTGACAACTGAGGGATTCGCGTCTGCCTCCTCTCACGTCAAAGTATACACCCTCGCTGGAGCTCTTCCCTGCTGTGCCTGCTTCCCTTTCTTAGGACAAGTAGTAGTCACATGTCCTTTCTCCCCGCATGTGTAACACGTTCTCGGAGGAATTTGACACTCCCCACCATGTGATCTAAGACAATTAGGACATATAGGTAGTCGCGGCGCCGGTGGCACTTTACCCTGATCGAATTTAGGACGCTTGTTGGGTTCTCCTCGTCTCTGTCCTTGCTCCACTTGAACATTTGAATTCTGCCTCTGAAATGGCACCGGCCTCTTATCAACTCTCCCAAACTGCTGCATTGGTTTCTGCTGAAATTGAGGTCTGATAGCCTGCGCTTGTCTGATCCTCATCTCCGCTTGCTCAGCAATTTGAGCCCTTTCTGCAACTTGTGAATATGTTGCTCCATGCAGTCCCGCCATACTCACATCTCTGTAAAGTTCAGGCCTTAAGCCTTCCACAAATCTCTCCACTTTTAGTGCCTCCGTACTCACCATATGTTCAGCAAACCTCGACAACTGCTCAAACTTACGAAGGTAATCTGTGACTGACATGCCACCTTGCCTCAACTGTATGAACTCGTTCATCTTCATGGCTCTCACTGGTTCCGTAAAGTACTTGTTTCTGAAAAGCTCCTTGAACCTTTCCCATGTCATAGTCGTGACATCCTCGATACTTTTAATCGTATCCCACCAGTGGCCCGCACTTCCTCGTAACATGAAAGAAGCACATAGCACTCTATCCCCATCTGGAATTCTACTGTATTGAAACATGTTTTCCACCGTACGTAACCAATCCTCTGCATCTGTGGGGTCTGCTGCGTCCTCAAATATTGGAGGGCTCAGCTTTTGAAACCTCTCATAAACCATTTCCACACGTTCTATTTGACGTCTATATTGATTTGCATTACCCTCGGGTTGTCCACCCACATCTCTCTGCTGAATCAGTTGTTGTATCTGTTGGGACTGGCGCTCAACCAGTTCCATTAGTCGAGTAATCACTGCATCACGATTATTCCTTTCAGGAGGTGCTGCTTGCTCAACAGTCCTATCCCCTTCAGAACTTTCACCTGTAGCTCTTACCATTTTGTCTACTAACTACACATCTTATATCACATAGCCAATATAATTTATAAGACACATAACAACACAGAATGAAAATAACACTTACTTGCAAAGCTGCGCTCCCAAAGAATGAGTTCATGTACATAGACAGTCTGCAGGACCCAAACCGTGCTCTGATACCACTCTGACACGACCCACCTTACACAACTTATAATCTAAATATTATTTAACATAAACATCATCATTATAAAAAAAACTGCATATAATTTTTTTCACATAATATGCTTATAACCAACAGCATCACACCAGTTCAACATACGTGACTGGTTTCTGATACCACTTCAAACCACCCAAACATGTGATAATACTTATTATATTACACAACCAAAACATCAGCGGAAACAAAATAAACCCACGGCCTAGCCCAACAGGTCGTCATCTATGTACATCTGCTCAAAACCTTGAAGGAGCTCCACAGCTTGCACAGTCACATCACAAACTCAATCATCAACAGGCTCACCTACAATGCATAAACTAGTGAGATAAAAATCTCAGTAAGTAGAAATCATGCATGTCAGTGCATGAAAATGCATTTAGTTCTCTGTCGCCTATTTCCTAATTTTTCTAATTGATCTCTTTTATTTTAAAACTGTTCACGTTGCGGGATCCCCACGACACACTCATGATATGCACCCCAAATGAGCTCAATGGGGACAATTTTTCCGAACCCCGAAAATAGTGCCGAGAACGATTTTTCTGAACCCTGGCAAAGTGGTGGGGATGATTTTTCCGAACCCCAAAAAAAATGTCGGGAACGATTTTTCCAAACCCTGACAGAGATGCATATATAGTTGTCGCACACACCATTAGTATCTTATTAATTTTGAGGAATATACTTTTCATGTTTATGCTTGGTATGCACTCAGAACAATTAAATGTGCATCATAAACCATTTACAATATCAACCATAAAGCAACAACTTAATTTCAATTCACACAAATCCACTTCTGAAATAACAACTCACCTCAATCATATAAATTCATTTATAGAATAACCACTTCACCCTGGGATCACACGGATCTCTTTTTGGAATCAAACTTCATCTTGGATCCCACAGATCCTTATAACCAATATTTTCTCAAACCCCATAAATATATTTGCAACAGTTTCCAATTACACAGCTCTATATAGGATCATAATATTATTTCCAATCACATGGATCCACAACTTGTATCACAAAATTATCACAAATAATTTACAAATACTATTGTTAAATATGAACTCTACTTTCTCCAAATCACATAAATCCACAACTTATATAACAAATTAATCTCAAATAATTCATATCGTAATTAAACTAATTATAAATAATCCATGACATAATTATCACATATTAATTACAAATAATTCACAAACAACATGTTTATGCATTGTAGTTGGACTTCTACTTACCTGGATTCCGACAGTAATATAAACCCCGTAAAGAACTGTAACTAATTTGCTCCGACACGCACGTTCTGGCGCGCTCCCTCTTCTCTTTCTCTTCTTCCTCTCTCTCTCTCCTCTCTCCCTCTTCTCTTTCTCTTCTTCCTCTCTCTCTCCTCTCTCTCCCTTTCTTCTCTCTCTCTCCTCTCTCTCCCTTTCTTCTCTCTCTCTCTCTCTCTTTTTTTAATCACACGTAAATGCTGTGTTTTCAATTTTTACTATCAAAATGGTTTTGGCAACCATATATATAGATAGGTAATTGGGGTAAATTAGCAACCCTTATCAAAAATAAATGTGCTACGTGTAGTATTTGTAAATGGAATGGAATTAAAGGGCCACGTAACTATCTTTTAACCATTGAAATTATAAGGCTAATGTTTGCACCACGTAATGCATATCTGGTAATTCTAATTCTAATAATAATAATATTATTATTATTATTCATTATGAATATACGTGCAATACTTAATAACTAAGATATGATACATTTACAAATTAATACACAAATAGTGTACACTATCTTACCAGTATTATTATTACGAGAACACGTGTGATACTTAATAATTAAGAAAAGTATATTTATACTCATAAAATAATTTACTCATATATCCAAATTAATGCACGTAAATATTTATGCACCCATATATTCACATATTGTCACCATGTTTATCACGTATGTATCAAATAAAATGTAAAGATAATTAAAATGTAAAAATAATTATCACATAATTGCCACATAATTATCACATAATTATAAAATGCACATAACAAAAATTAAATTATATTGACACATGAGTAGTGAGAAGCTCGGGTATCACACAATTATTCTAGATACGAATATATTTATTTGATGCGCCGCAGTTCTGAGTGCTTTGATAAAGTCAAAGAGTACAAGGCTGATGTGGAAAAGCAACTTGGAAAATATATCAAGACACTACGATCTGATCATGGTGGCGAATACCTCTTGTGATAGTTTAGAAAATATTTATCGGAGAATGGGATTGAATCCTAATTGTCTGCACTGAGCACACCTCAGCAGAATGGTATAGCGGAAAGAAGAAATATGACTCTTATGGAAATGGTAAGATCAATGATGAGTTATTCGGAACTACCAAATTCGTTCTGGGGACATGCTTTAGAAACAGCAACTTATATTTTGAACTTAGTACCTTCTAAATCGGTAGCCTCAACACCCACAGAACTGTGGACCGGGCTAAAGCCTAGTCTGAAACATGTTCGGATTTGGGGTGCCCCGGCACATGTGTTAAAAGCGGATATACTGATAAGTTAGAAACACATACTGAAGTTTGCCTGTTTATAGGATATCCTAGAGGAACGAAAGATGGTTTGTTTTATAATCCAAAAGACCAAAAGGTGATCGTGAGTATAAATGCTAGATTTTTGGAAGAAGATTATATTATGAATCACAAACCCATGAGTAAAATTGTTCGACAAGAAGTAAGAGGGAAAACACCTAACATAATACCAATTGTACAAGAGGATATACCACAGGACACTGCACCGTGTGTCACACCTGATACACAATTGCCTGTGGAGCCTCATCATAGTGGGAGGGTTGTGAGACAACCGGATAGATTTATATGATTGGGAGAGTCTTCCGACTGGGTCCTGGGTGACCATGAAATCGTCCCATGGAATTACAGCGAGGCACTGCAAGATAAAGATGTTCAATATGGCAAAACGCAATGAAATCTGAAATAGAATCCATGTATTCTATTCAAGTCTGGGATCTTGTAGAGCCACCCCTTGGTGTAAAAGCTATTAGATACAAGTGGATCGATAAAAGAAAAAAAGGATCTGACGGTAAGGTGGAAACCATTAAAGCAAGGCTTGTGGCTAAAGGATATACTCAGAAAGAAGGAATCGATTATGAGGAAATCTTCTCGCCTGTGGATATGCTTAAGTTAATCCAGATTATTTTGTCTATTGCTGCTCATATGGATTATGAGGTATGGCAAAGGGATGTCAAGACAGCTTTCCTAAATGGAAGTCTTGAGGAAAACATCTCTATGAAGCAACCAGAAGGATTCATTGCAAAGAGCGAAGAGCATCTTGTGTGCAAGCTTAAAAGGTCCATTTATGGATTGAAACAAGCTTCAAGATCATGGAACATCCATTTTGATGAAGTAATCCAATCATATGGATTTATTCAATGTCCGGATGAATCATGTGTGTACAAGAAGTGTGACGGAAACGTAGTGGTATTTCTTGTGCTCTACGTGGATGATATTCTACTAATTGGAAACAATGTAAAGGTATTGTCTAGCCTAAGGTTATGGTTGTACAAGCAGTTTGAAATGAAGGACTTATGAGAGGCCGGACACATTCTTTGGATCAAATTAATAAGGAATCGCAAGAAAAGAATGTTGTGCTTATCCCAAGCTTCATACATTGATACAATCATGGCTCGTTTTAGCATGCAAGATTCTAAGAAAGGTTTTCTACCTTTTAGACATGGAATACCTCTATCTAAGGAAATGTGTCCAAAGACACAACAGGAAATAAAGGCAATGAAGCTGGTCCCTTATGCTTCGGCATTAGGAAGCCTCATGTATGCTATGCTATGTACGAGACCGGATATCTGTTATACCGTGGGCATGGTCAGTAGGTATCAAAGTAATCCAGGACAAGGTCATCGGACTGCGGTAAAGCATATTTTGAAGTACCTGCGAAGGACTAGGGATTATGTGCTGATTTACCAGGTAGATACTTTGTTACCTTTGGGTTATACAGATTTGAATTTCCAGTCAGATAGGGATGCTAGTAAATCCACCTCGAGTTATGTGTATACTCTTTGAGGAGGAGCCATAATATGGAGGAGTGTAAAGCCGAAATGCGTTGCGGACTCCACAATGGAAGCAGAATATGTAGCAGCCTCTGAGGCAGCTAATGAAGCAGTATGGTTTAGGAAATTCTTAATGGACTTGATGTGATTCCTGGTTTGCCCAAAGCGATCACAATTTATTGTGATAACAGTGGTGCAGTAGCAAACTCGAAGGAACCACGCGCCCATAAGGCGAGTAAACACATTGAGCGTATGTACCACCTGATATGAGACATCGTTAAAAGAGGGGAGGTCGTTGTCGCTAAGATTGCATCGGAGGATAACCTGGCTAATACTTTTACTAAGAGCCTTCCAGCGAATGCTTTCGATGGGCATGTAGAAGAAATGGGGATTAGATGCGTGTCAGCAGATATGGCAGCGTAGACTTTTAGTATAAGTGGGAGATTGTTAGATTGTATACTAAAAGCCTAGCTTTTATATTGAACAATGTTTTAACAATTTTATTTGAAATGAGAATCATTTAATCAAACGTTTTTCATATTATAAATTGTTTATTTATATGTTTGGGCAAAAGTCCATTACTTTATACTGTAGATAATATGTTGTGCGACAACAAGCGAAAGATCATATTATCGGTTTCCTTATAAAGTATAAATAGATGCTCACAACCGAGATAGACGGGGACTATCTATCGGATGGTTGTAGTGTGATTTGGCATTAGTTTGTCTTGACTGTAGAATCACATTAGTGTACTTACTGTGTATTGCGAA
Organism: Pogostemon cablin; assembly: GCA_023678885.1. Lineage (NCBI taxonomy): Eukaryota > Viridiplantae > Streptophyta > Magnoliopsida > Lamiales > Lamiaceae > Pogostemon > Pogostemon cablin. The sequence goes on from CM042974.1 coordinate 7,714,578, forward strand.
GGACCGCTTGAGATCGTTCGACTTGTACTGTCTATATAGGAGAACTTGATCTCAGTTATTATGGATGTTCGTGCTCTTAATCCCTATATAATAACCTCGACACGTAAGGCAGTATATATTTCTTTGATTCATCAATGGGTGAGATTTACATGTATTAAATCAACAAACTCAGTGAGTTGGGAAGTAGTGCTGTCTCTATGGTGTGCTTATGAATGTAGAAGGAATCCATGTCCGACATAGGTTGATGATGTCCCCTTAAGGAGCTCATAAGATTTATCATGTAAATCTTGCAAGTGGATTAATTCCGGCATGATAATAAGGTTGAGTGGTACTACTCTCGGATGAGATATTAATTAATGGAGTTATCAGTAACTTAATTAATTAATGGACATGGTATATCTTAAACATAGGGAGACTGTCGGGCTCATAATAAGAAGGAACCCAAAACATAATTTTGGGATTTTATGGGTAGTGCAGTAATAATATTTTAGTAGACGATATTATTATTATTGGATTTAATTATAAGCTTTGGACTAAGCTTGGTTAATTAAATCCAATTGAGTCCGAATCCAATTTCTCATGCTGGTCCCTGCTGTAGCCCAAATAAATAATTCATCTCAGCTTCTTGGAACCCTAAGCCTGTGCCTCTTTTGACGTAGAAAAGGGAGAGAAGCAGATTGAGTGGATTCTGGAGATTGTTGCCCACACAACACCAGAGTTGACTTTGGGTCATACAGCAGAAGATCAAGAGGTGGTTCACTACTGATCATCCTCTATATCAACCCTGAAGAAAGGTAAACTTTTATTTTGCTTCCGCTGTAATTGTTTACTTGAATTCCTAACGCATTATGCTGAACCTAACGATCCAAAAACCAACAAAGAAGTCCATGAAGTGAGCATTTTCTTTCAAATTTTATGATCAAATTTGTTATTAGACTTGCGAATATTGTTGGATAACATGTTTTTAGAGTATATAACAGCTACGAAGCTTTTACCATAGAGTCACTAAAAACTTATAGTGCATAGCAAATTTTACTTTGTCAGCCAGGTCAAGAACTCCTTGAAGTGAGCATTTTATTGCCATTTCTACGGTCAAATTAGTTATTAGACATGAGAATATAGTTGGAGACCATGTTTTCAGAGTATAAAAATGCTAGGAATCTAGTGCAACAGAGTCGCTAAAAAGTCAAAGTACAGAGGTCATTCTACTCCGTGAGCCAGGTCAAGAACACCTTGAAGTGAGCATTTTCTTTCCATTTTTATGGTCAAATTAGTTATTATACGAGAGTATATAATTGGAGAACATCTTTTCAGAATATATATATAACTGCTACGAAGCTTCTGTCGTAAAGTCACTAAATACTCACAGTACAGAGCAGATTCTACTCCATGAGTCAGGTCAAGAACTCCCTAAGTGAGCATTTTCTTGCCATTTTTATGGTCAAATTAGTTATTAGACATGAGAATATAGTTGGAGAATATGTTTTCAGAGAATAAAAATGCTAGGAAGCTTGCACCATAGAGTCACAAAAAACTCACAATGCAGAGCAGATTCTACTCCATGAGTTAGGTCAAGAACTCTTTGAAGTGAGCATTTTCTTGCCATTTTTATGGTCAAATTAGCTATTAGACATGAGAATATATTTGGTAAACATGTTTTAAGAGTACAAAAATGCTAGGAAGCTTGCGCCATAGAGTCACTAAAAAGTCAAAGTGAAGAGCTGATTCTACTCCGTGAGCCAAGTCCAGAACTCCTTGAAGTGAGCATTTTCTTATAATTTTTAAGGTTAAATTAGTTATTAGATATGAGAATATAGTTAGAGAACATGTTTTTAGAGTATAAAAATGCTAGGAAGCTTGCACTATAGGGTCACTAAAAAGTCAAAGTGTAGAGCTGATTCTACTCAGTGAGCGAGTCAGGTCAATAAGTTCATGAAGTGAGCATTTTTCATTCCATTTTTATGGTCAAATTAGTTTTTATACATGAGTATATAGTTGGAGAACATGTATTTTGAGTATATAAATGCTACAAAGCTTGCACCATAGAGTCACTAAAAACACAAAGTGCAGAGCTGATTCTACTCCGTGAGCCAGGTCAAGAACTCCTTGAAGTGAGCATTTTCTTTCCATTTTTATGGTCAAATTAGTTGTTAGTGGAGAACATGTTTTTAGAGTATAAAAATACTAGGAATGCTTCCACCATAGAGTCACTAAAAACTGACAGTGCAGAGTTGAATCTACTCCGTGAGCCAGTCAAGAACTCCATGATGTGAGCATTTTATTACCATATTTAAGATCAAATTAGTTATTAGACATGAGAATAAAGTTGGAGAACATGTTTTCAGAGTATAAAAATAATAGGAAGCTTGCGTCATAGAGTCACTAAAAAACAAAAGTGCAGAGTTGATTCTACTCCGTTAGTCGGTCAAAAATTCCTTTAAATGAGCGTTTTCTTGATATCTTTATGGTAGAATTAGTTATTATACATGAGTATATAGTTGTAGAACATGTTTTCAAAGAATATAACTGCTACGACTCTTGCGCCATAAAGTCACTAAAAACACACCGCGCAGAGCTGATTCTACTCCATGAGCCAGGTGAAGAACTCCTTGAAGTGATCATTTTCTTGCCATTTTTATAGTCAAATTAATTGTTCGACATGAGAATATAGTTGGAGAACATGTTTTTAGAGTATAAAAATGCTAGGAATGCACCGTATTGTCATAAAAAACTCACAGTGCAAAGCAGATTTTACTTCGTGAGCAAGGTCAAGAACTCTTTGAAGTGAGCATTTTCTTGTCATTTTTATGGTCAAAATACTTATTAGACATGAGAATATAGTTGGAAAAAATGTTTTCAGAGTATAAAAATGCTTGGAAGCTTGTGCCATAGAGTCACTAAAAAGTCAAAAAGCAGAGTTGATTCTACTACGTGAGCCAGGTCAAGAACCCCTTGAAGTGAGCATTTTTTGCCATTTTTATGGTCAAATTAGTTATTAGAAATGAGAATATAGTTGGAGAACATGTTTCCAGAGTATAAAAATATTAGGAAACTTGCGTCATAGAGTCACTAAAAAGTCAAAGTGCAGAGCTGATTCTACTCCATGAGCCAGGTCAAGAAGTCCTTGAAGTGAGCATTTTTTCTTTCTAGTTTTATGGTCAAATTAGTTATTATACATGAGTATATATTTGAAGAACATGTTTTCAGAGTATATAAATGCTACGAAGCTTGCACCATAGAGTCACTAATAACACACAGTGCAGAGCTGATTCTACTCTGTGAGCCAGGTCAAGAACTCCTTGAAGTTAGCATTTTCTTTCAATTTTTTATGGTCAAATTAGTTTTAGACATGATAATACAGTTGGAGAACATGTTTTCAGAGTATAAAAATGCTAGGAAGCTTCCACCACAGAGTCAATAAAAACTGACAGTGCAGAGCTGATTCTACTCCTGAGCCATGTAAAGAACTCCTTGAGGTGAGCATTTTATTGCCATTTTTATGATGAAATTAGTTATTAGACATGAGAATAGAGTAGGAGAACACGTTTTCAGAGTATAAAAATGCCAGGAAGCTTGCGTCATAGAGTCACTAAAAATTCAAAGTGCAGAGTGTTGGCTATTGGATCGATTGGCTCAACGTGATCCATTATGAATTCAAGTAAACAATAACATTGAAACAATGATTAAAGTTTACCTTTCTTCAGGGTTTATGTAGAGAATGATTAGTTGCAGAGAACTACCTCTTGATCTTCTACAGTATGACCCAAGTCTAATCCTGATGTTGTGTGGGCAACAATCTTCAGGATTTCTCAATCTGCTTCTCTCCCTTCTTTACATCAAAAGAGGCCCAGGCTTAGGGTTCCAAGAAGCTGAGATGACTTATATATTAGGATACAGCAGGGACCAGGAGGAGAAATTTGGTTGGGCCTCCATTGGGCTTAAGTATCCAAACTTAGCCCAAAGCTTATACTTAAGTCCAATAATAATAATATAGTATACTAAAATATTATTGATGCACTGCCTTTCCAATCTCACAATTATGTTATGGGCTTCTTCTTATTATGATCCCGACAGTCTCCCCATGTTTAAGATATACAATGTCCATTAATTAATTAAGTTACTGACAACTCCATTAATTAATATCTCATCCGAGATTAGTACCACTCAACCTTATTATCATGCCGGAATTATTCCACTTGCAAGATTTATATGATAAACCTTATGAGCTCCTCAAGGGGACATTATCAACTTATGTCGAACATGGATTCCTTCTACAATCAACAGCATACCATAGAGACAATACTATTTCCCAACTCACCGAGTTTGTTGATTTAATACATGTACATCTCACCCATTGATGAATAAAAGAAATATATACTGCCTTACGTGTCGAGATTATTGTATTGGGATTAATAGCACGAACATCCATAATAACTGAGATCAAGTGATCTTGCTCAATACACACAAGGTGCACTATGCGATTCTATAGTCAAGACAAACAAATACCAAATCACACTACAACCAACCCGATAGATAGTCCCCGTCTATCTCGGTTGTGAGCATCTGTTTATACTTTATAAGGAAACCGATAATATGACCTTCCGCGTGTTGTCGCACAACATAACATATTAATAAACAATTTATAATATGCAAAATGTTTGATCATATGATTCTCATTTCAATTAAAATTGTTAAAACATTGTTCAATACAAAAGCTAGGCTTTTAGTATACAATCTAACAATCTCCCACTTATACTAAAAGACTACGCTGCCATATCTGCTGACACACAACTAATCCACATTCCTTCTACATGCCCATCGAACGCTTTCGCTGAAAGGCTCTTAGTAAAAGGATCAGCCAGGTTATCCTCCGATGCAATCTTAGCAACAACGACCTCCCCTCTTTTAACGATATCTCGTATCAGGTGGTACTTGCACTCAATGTGTTTACTCGCCTTATGGGCTCATGATTCCTTCGAGTTTGCCACTGCACCACTGTTATCACAATAAATTGTGATCGCTTTGGGCAAACCAGGAATCACATTCAAGTTCATTAAGAAGTTCCTAAGCCATACTGCTTTTTTAGCTGCCTCAGAGGCTGCTACATCTTCAGCTTCCATGGTGGAGTCCGCAACACATTTCTGCTTTACACTCCTCCATATTATGGCTCCTCTTCCAAGAGTATACAAATAACTCGAGGTGGATTTACTAGCATCCCTATCTGACTGGAATCTAAATCAGTATAACCTAAAGGTAACAAAGTATTTACCCGGTAAATCAGCACATAATCCCTAGTCTTTCGCAGGTACTTCAAAATATGCTTTACCGCAGTCCAATGCCCTTGTCCTGGATTACTTTGATACCTACTGACCATGCCCACGGCATAACAGATATCAAGTCTCGTACATAGTATAGCATACATAAGGCTTCCTACTACCCGAACATAAGGGACCAGCTTCATTGCCTCTATTTCCTGTTGTGTCTTTGGACAAATTTCATTAGATAGAGGTATTCCATGTCTGAAAGGTTGAAAATATTTCTTGGAATCTTGCATGCTAAAACGAGTCAGGATTGTATCAATATATGAAGCTTGGGATAACCGCAACATTCTTTTCTTGCGATCCCTTATTAATTTGATCCCAAGAATGTGTCCGGCCTCTCCTAAGTTCTTTATTTTAAACTGCTTGGACAACCATACCCTTACGCCCGACAATACCTTTACATTGTTTCCAATGAGCAGAATATCATCCACGTAGAGTACAAGAAATACCACTACATTTCCGTCACACTTCTTGTACACATGATTCATCCGGACATTTAATAAATCCATATGACTGGATTACTTCATCAAAACGGATGTTCCATGATCTTGAAGCTTGTTTCAATCCATAAATGGACCTTTTAAGCTTGCACACAAGATGTTCTTCGCCCTTTGCAATGAATCCTTCTGGTTGCTTCATATAGATGTTTTCCTCAAGACTTCCATTCAGGAAAGCTATCTTGACATCCATTTTCTATACCTCATAATCCATATGAGCAGCAATAGACAAAAGAATCCAAATTGACTTAAGCATGGCCACATGCGAGAAGGTTTCCTCATAATCGATTCCTTCTTTCTGGGTATATCCTTTGGCCACAAGCCTTGCCTTAAAGGTTTTCACCTTACCGTTATATCCTCTTTTTCTTTTGTAGATCCACTTGCACCCAATAGTTTTTACACCATCAGGTGGTTCTACAAGCTCCCAGACTTGATTAGAATAAATGGATTCTATTTCAGATTTCATTGCGTTTTGCCATAATTAAACATCTTTATCTTGCAGTGCCTCGTTGTAATTCCATGGGTCAATTTCATGTTCATCAGGGACAAAGTTAGAAGACTCTCCCAATCCCATGAATCTATCCGGTTGTCTCACAACCCTCCTACTACGACTAGGCTCCACAGGCAATTGTGTATCAGGTGTGACACACGGTGCAGTGTCCTGTGGTATATCCTCTTGTACAGTTGGAATTATGTTTGATGTTTCGCCTCTTACTTCTTCTAGAACAATTTTACTTATGGGTTTGTGGTTCATTACATAATTCTCTTCCAAAAATTTGGCGTTCGTACTCACTATCACCTTTTGATCTTTTGGATTATAAAACAAACCACCCTTCATTCCTTTAGGATATCCTATAAACAGACAAACTTCCGTACACGACTCTAACTTATCAGTATCCGTCTTCAACACATGTGCTGGAGCACCCCAAATCCGAAAGTGTTTCAGACTAGGCTTTCGCTTAGTCCATATTTCAATGGGTGTGGAAGCTACTGATTTAGAACGTACTAATTAAAGGGCTATAAGCCGATGTTCTATTGCGTATCCCCAAAATGAATTAGGTAATTCTGAATAACTCATCACTGATCTTACCATTTCCATAAGAGTCATATTCGTTCTTTCCGCTATACCATTCTGCTGGGGTGTGCCCGGTGCAGACAATTGGGATTCAATCCAACAAATCCTTGGCTCTATACCCCTTTGCCTTAAAAGGCCTTTTCGTCATTTTTCCTTCCAAGCAGGATTCGCAAGTTGGATAATTTTCCACTACTAATGAACTCAAAGGTCCATCAGCTATAAACTTTGAATCCTACTCAAGTTAATGTCACCCAGTCTAAGATGCCAAAGATATGTTTGGTTCATTTTCGAAGGTACTTTTCTCTTATTAGTAGATGTATCATTCAATTCAATTTGTTGCACTGTGGGAGTAATTGGATTAAGAGTATACAAATTATCTATCAATGCACTATCACATATAATAATTCTATCTTTCTTTATAACAACCTTGTCATTAAAAGAAACAGAATATCCATCCATAAATAATTTAGAAACCGAAATTAAATTCTTTCTAAAATGAGGTACATAAAGACAATTCCTCAAAACAAGAGTTTTATTTTTATTAAAAGATAAATAGACGTCTCCCACTACAACAACTACTCTTGTAGCGTTCCCCATGAGTATGGTAATCTCCCCATCACTAAGCTGTCGGGTTTAGTGGAACCCCTGCAAAGAATTGTAGACATGGTCAGTGGCTCCCGTATCTACACACCAAGTGTCAGCAGATACAGCAACTAAATACGATTCAACAACTAGTATAAAAGACTTACCGTTCATGTTCCCCTTCAGAAGAGAGCAGTCAGCCTTATATTGTTTCGACTGCCTGCATTTGAAACACTTGCCTTTAGGCTTTTTGACCGCACCAGTCTTTGCTTTCACTTGGTTCACCGGTGCTAAATTTTCTTGCGTCTTCTTATTCCTACCGCCTTTCGGCCTAGGATGAGCAGCATTTTCTGCAACATGAACCTGAAGAGGTCTACGAAACAGTTCTTCCGCCGCCACAAGTTTTGTTAGAAGTTCTGCCAACATGTACAAATGTTTGTTCATACCATAATTCAGGCGAAACAGCTAAAAACTCCTAGGTAAGCTTTGGAGTATGATATCGACTTGGGTTTCCCCATCGATTTCTGCTCTAAGAACTTCCAACTCATTGAGCTGGCCCATCATCCTAAGGACATGCTCCCTCACGGAAGTGCCCTCAGCCATTTTGGTGTTCATTAGAACATACATGCCCTTCGACCTAGCAGGACGACTCTGATGCCCAAATAGTTCTCTAACATTATGCATCATATCATAGACGGTGGTCATAGCTTGATGCTGAGTCTAAAGCACATTTGACATAGAAGCCAAAATATAGCACTTAGTTATCCTATCAGCTTTGACCAACCTATTATAAGCAACTCTTTGCTCTTCGGTAGAGTCATCAGTAGGTGCCGGAGGACATTCCTCAGTGAGAACAAAGATATAATCTTCAGCAGTTAAAACAATGTTCATGTTCCGTTTCCAGTCAACATAATTAGTGTCAGTAAGTTTGTGCTCTTTAAGTATAACAGAAAGTGAGTTGAGTGCCATTTGAAAATCCTAAGAATCATAAATAAATAAACAGATCAAACACTTCGAATTTATCAATTTATATTGAATCCCTCAAAACAATATAAAATAAAATTCACCAATATCTCAAGCACCGTGAATTTGCATGCTACGTTAGTGTGGACGTATACAAACCCGAACATTTACAAGAGAAGGTTTTACCCATTAATTTCATTTATCAATCTAACTTTATGATAAAATAATTAATAGTCGGTTCATTTTTAACCATGCAAATAACAGCTGTGACTCCGTTGGGGAAGATACTGATTATTTACACCTAAGTGTGTACCATTATTTAATCTCACGTCCATGGCGCAAGCTTATGTGCCTTACAGTTAGAGAAGTACACACGCGCTTGGAAAACTTCCTACGATCATCATAACGAAATTTGTACCAGTGATCCATGAATAAACCCATCCGTTGTGGAGGAAGGCCTATTGCCAACACGCAGGTTTACACACATCACTTACAAATCAATAATGGAGGCCATGGGAATTTATTTACCAATCTTCTCTCCCACTTAGTTATTTAACACCGAAGGTTTTTAACATGCATATAATATTACAATAATAAAATATACACCCTAGCATGCTTCTATTTTTAGTAATTTAAAAAAAATAAATCTCATAGAACATTCCACATATATAACAATTAATCGTCAAATAAAATAATTAAACTAGTTATATATTATGAATAAATTGCATAAATGGTTGGATCAAATAAATGGGCCCAGCTGACCCATGCAACAATTGCATAAAATTAGCAGCCCATTATCCAAAGCCCAATGTGGACTTGAGAATTGAGCCATTAACCACAGCCCATTATCCACGAAAAAATTGTCAACCCAGCCTAGGAAGACTCACGCCTGCACCAGCACAATCTTCCTTCCGCGCCGTCAACGATAAAACAGGCGCGGCAGACTCCCGCCAGCCCACTGGAGTTGTGCCGCTAGGCATCTGCCGTGCGTCGCTCCGCACCCCAGACCTTCCACGCAGTCCACCCAGCAACGCCCGTTGATCGTCGACTTGCCCGGAGCACCAGTCTGCAGCGCAGAACACAGGAACACATCGCCACTCCTTCTTTGCCGATCTGAAGTAGGGAGAGATGCGCCTGGAAATTATAGTGGACTCGACCGGAATCTTCATGGACCCGCTCGGAAGCTTGCTGGTCACGATCGGAAACACCAGGGAACCCACGCAGAACCACGTCTGATCCGCCCACATCATCAGTCGACTCGCCTGGAGACCCCTTGGACTCGCTGGGAAGTTCGCCATTCATGTCCGACGCCACCCAGAAACCGCTGTCGATGTTCGTGGCTATAGCGACCAGTTGACGCTGCTGTCTGGTTTTGCATCGGTGGCTCACACATCAGACCGCGCCGTCACGCCATCATCCACCAGACCTTGCCCTCGCACCAGCAAGCGGCGGTGGGTGCAGACCCGCCTGGAATCCATCAGATGCCACATGCTCCAGCCCCGTCCAGCCGTAGCGGTCGCCTGAATCCTTGCTGTCCGCAACTCGCCGACCGATCGTGCTGATTTCCTTCATGCAATCAATGCCAGTCTCTGCCATCATCTTTCTTGACCACGCGAGACACCGAGTACCCATCAGACAATCCTCCAGTTGTGTGTGTGGATCGTGTCGTTCTTTCTCAAAGAGCAATAATCAGACATAGCAGATAGGAGTTTTTGCATAAAATAATAATAATAATACCAAACCCCAATAATCACAGGCGATTGTTATCAGATTATTTCACATAATCATATAATCCCTTTCATACATGCTTTAAATTCGATAATTAACACACGTATGGCTCAAACCCTACCTAACGTCTCACGTTTCTCCACGAAACCAACGCTATGATACCAATTGTTGGCTATTGGATAGAATGGCTTAGCGTGATCCGTTAGGAATTCAAGTAAACAATAACAGCGGAAGCAATGATTAAAGTTTACCTTTCTTCAAGGTTGATGTAGAGGATGATTAGTTGCTGAGAACTACCTCTTGATCTTCTGTAGTATGACCCAAGTCCAATCCTGATGTTGTGTGGGCAACAATCTTCAGGATTTCTCAATCTGCTTCTCTCCCTTATTTACGTCTAAAGAGGCGCAGGCTTAGGGTTCCAGGATGCTGAAATGACTTATATATTGGGTTACAATAGAGACCAGGAGGAGAAATTGGGTTGGGCCTCCATTGGGCTTAAGTATCCAAGCTTAGCACAAAACTTATACTTAAGTCCAATAATAATAATATAGTCCACTAAAATATTATTACTGCACTGCCTTTCCAATCCCACAATTACGTTATGGGCTCCTTCTTATTATGAGTCCGACAGTCTCCCCATGTTTAAGATACAATGTCCATTAATTAATTAAGTTACTGACAACTCCATTAATTAATATCTCATCCGAGAGTAGTACCACTCAACCTTATTATCATGCCGGAATTAATCCACTTGCAAGATTTACATGATAAACCTTATGAGCTCCTAAAGGGGACATTATCAACCTATGTCGGACATGGATTCCTTCTACAATCAACAACACACCATAGAGACAATATTATTTCCCAACTCACCGAGTTTGTTGATTTAATACATGTAAATCTCATCCATTGATGAATCAAAGAAATATATACTATCTTACGTGTCGAGGTTATTGTATTGGGATTAAGAGCACGAACATACATAATAACTGAGATCAAGTTCTCCTATATAGACAGTACAAGTCGAACGATCTCAAGCGGTCCTGCTTAATACACACAAGGTGCACTAATGTGATTCTATAGTCAAGACAAACTAATACCAAATCACACTACAATCATCCCGATAGATAGTTCCCGTCTATCTCGGTTGTGAGCATCTATATTTATACTTAATAAGAAAATCGATAATATGATCTTTCGCGAGTTGTCGCACAACATATTATCTACAGTATAAAGTAAATGGACTTTGCACAAACATATAAATAAACAATTTATAATATGCAAGAGTTTGATCATATGATTCTCATTTCAATTAAAATTTTTAAAACATTGTTCAATACAAAAGCTATGCTTTTAGTATATAATCTAACACAGAGCTGATTCTACTCCGTGAGTCAGGTCAAAAATTCCTTGAAATGAGCGTTTTCTTGATATTTTTATGGTCAAATTAGTTAGTATACATGATTATATAGTTGGAGAACATGTTTTCAAATAATATAATTGCTACGAAGCTTGCGCCATAAAGTCACTAAAAACACACCGCGCAGAGCTGATTCTACTCCGTGAGTCAGGTCAAGAACTCCTTAAAGTGATCATTTTCTTGTCATTTTATGGTCAAATTAATTATTAGATATGAGAATACAGTTGGAGAACATGTTTTCAAAGTATAAAAATACTAGGAAGCTTGCACCGTAGAGTCACAAAAAACTCACAGTGCAAAGCAGATTCTACTCCGTGAGCTCGGTCAAGAACTCTTTGAAGTGAGCATTTTCTTCCCATTTTTATGGTCAAACTAGTTATTAGACATGAGAATATAGTTGGAAAACATATTTTCAGAGTATAAAAATGCTTGGAAGCTTGCGCCATATAGTCACTAAAAAGTCAAAGTACAGAGCTGATTCTACTACGTGAGCCAGGTCAAGAACTCCTTGAAGTGAGCATTTTCTTGCCATTTTTATGGTCAAGTTAGTTTTTAGAAATGAGAATATAGTTGTAGAATATGTTTTCAGTGTATAAAAATGCTAGGAAGCTTGCGCCATAGAGTCACTTAAAAGTCAAAGTGCAGAGCTGATTCTACTTCATGAGCCAGGTCAAGAAGTCCTTGAAGTGAGCATTTTTTCTTTTCATTTTTATGGTCAAATTAGTTATTATACATGAGTATATATTTGGAGAACATGTTTTCAGAGTATATAAATGCTACGAAGCTTGCACTATAGAGTCACTAAAAACACAAATGCAGAGCTGATTCTACTTCGTAAGTCAGGTGAAGAACTCCTTGAAGTGAGCATTTCTTTTCATTTTTATGGTCAAATTAGTTATTAGACATGAGAATATAGTTGGAGAACATATTTTCAGAGTATAAAAATGCTAGAAATCTTCCACCATAGAGTTACTAAAAACTGACAGTGCATAGCAAATTCTACACTAAAGGAATATATACATTTTGTGACGAAAAATTTTGCGACGCAAGATTTTCGTCATTTTTTGTTATTCAAAAGTGACAAATTTTACTTTCGTTGCTACATTGTATCTTTAAGCGACACAATTTATGGTTGTCATTATATGTAATTTTTTTGTCACTATTTTCTTTATTTAATGACGACATTGATAAATACGTCACAATATTATTTAAAGATATCTTCTTTCACTTAAAAATTGAAGGTCAATTTTTTTATGACAAATTTATAACAATTAACGACGAACACTAATGTCATGAATAAAATAAATTTTTGTGATGAAAATAATATTGTCATGAAACTTTTGAATAATTAATGACATTATATATTTTGTCAGTAATATTTTACTAAAGTGACGATAAATAGAATTCGTCATATTTTTATTAGAAGATGAGTTACACTTTAACACAACAATTTATAAATTCGTAATTATTTTTTTAAGGATACCTTTTTTTTCAACAAAACATTGGAGGTTTATTCATTAATGACACAATTATAATAATTAGTAACTATATTTATTGTCATGAGTAAAAAATTTACATGACGAAAATATATTTGTCATTAAATATTTAAATAATTAGTGACATAATATGTTTTGTCACTATACATCTAGCTACAATAGCAGTATACAGAAAGTCACGTTTCATGAGCTATACTAAATACCACACATGAATTTCATCATTATTATTCATAAAAATGTGATAAATTTATATTTTATTCTTTTGGAAACTAATTGTTATTTTCATTATTAATTAATATTTTTTTTCCCCACAAATTACTTTATTCTATAACAATGTTAATAACTGGTCACATTTAAGATAATTTAATCTAAATAAAAATACTTTTTTATTCCATGACAATATTAATAACTGGTCACATTTAAGATAATTTAATCTTATTAAAAATACTTTGTGAACTATTTAACTACCAATTTGAAAAAATAAAAAACAATTAAATCCAATAACATGTGTTAAAGACCAATTAATTTGAAAAAAATACGTACACAATGATTATTCAAATATTTCTAATAAACAAAAAAAATTAAAAGAAAAAAAATATTCGACAAACTATGAGTTTACATAGTCTTTCAAACATCGAAACTCAAAGAAAATATCTACTTATATGCTAAATTAACTTGATCATAACTTAAAGATCAGTATAGTATGAGAAAATCAAGTATAGCAATTTAATTTGAGAAATGTGAAATATATTTCATAGAAAACGATACAAAGTTCAATACATCAAGAGCACCACGTTGCAAGAAATTAAAAAAATTATTCCCTTAATGAGAAACTAGTCAACGCCTGTCTAATTGCAAGCTTCAAAAAATTGCTTAAAGCACATTAAAGCAAACTAGCAAACACGAAAATAGTATCCTAAACAGCCACAACTATGTGTTATTAGACAAAAAAAAAAAGAAGAGCCAAGTTGATTTTTGATCAAACTGCATCCGATATTACCATGGTATGCTGAATCAGAAATCTACATGCTATAGCAATTATAGGTTAGCAAGCAGCTGAACGTAATTCCTAAAGAAGATCATTGGACGCCAGAATCGTCCTTTACTTGATGCACACAATTAGCAACAAGTACCCAGCAGATAAAAAAAAAGCAACGCGCAGATATGAAGCATACACAAAAAAAACTAGCAAAAGCAGAACAACATCCACTCTAACAAAAAATACAGAAAATCCTTTGGTGCCAAACTACATATAACCAGCGAAAAACAAGGCATAACAAACCAAAACAAATACCAAAATGGACAAAACAACAATTCAAGCAACTGAGCACACAAATTGAGCAGGTTAGACTAGCACAATAAAAAAATCAAATATTAATAAAGAAACCAAGTCCAAGCAGAACCAGCAAGAGCACTCGATGGTCGTCTGGAATCAGAACAAAAAAATATCCATGAACTATTAAAGCCAAAAACAATCCCCAAAAATTAATGTCCATCAACGGCCAAAACTGTAATACCCCGTAAGTTTCACCTGCGATTTTTCTGTCATGGCCCAAATCTTTGAAGCCCACATCCAAACTCAGCCCATTCATTAATCAACCGTGAGTTTAAGATTTAAAATAGATAAGTTTCTTACTCACCAAGAAATAAATATATGTGATCTCCTTATCCATTAAGGAAGATAATATCTTTTCCCCTTATCAACCTATATCTTAGGAAAGTAGTTAAATCCTATGAAGAGATGCGTATTATTTTTTTTATCAGCCGTAATATAATTCCATTCTTTCTTCATTCTCTACACACGTTGACGCCACTTCACAGCTGCAACCGAAGTGAGAAAGGTGAAGTTCTCACTCGTTCTTCTCTTTTCTTCTTCAAACTATAAACCCTAGTCCTAAAGTTCTTAGTCTGCAACGTCTACGAAATTCTGCAGATTTGTTCCTTTTTGTTAAGTTGATTGTTTGTGTAACGATCGATCATGACTTATTAGGTTTTGAAGGAAGCACCGATCGAGACATTTGATAATTGAAATCTAGACTTCCCACGGTAGGAAGGTGGGGATTCTTTCGTTCTTATATGTGTTAGATGATTACGTATGTGTCAATCGAATTAAACTTGAAATTTGTTGTCACTTATGAGTTGATGATCATTCTTGAATGTTATGAAATATTATATGGCATGGGTATGGGCTGCATAAGTGCCATACTATAGCACGGGTATGGGCTGTAATGGTGCCATACTATAGCATGGGTAAGGGCTGTGAAGGAGTGCCTTACTAACGAATCGCGATATCGTAAAGTTACACGGATAAGGGTCGAAAGGTGCCTTATTATGACATGATAAGTTTGTATAGTAAGTGATTTCAATTCTCGTATATGGATTATTTGATGTATATAAGCATGTTTAGATCTTCACTGAGCGTGTGGTTGCTAACCCCGATAATAAATTTTATCTCAGGTTAAGCGAGGCGAAAGCGTGCGAGGGGGGCGCGTAGGCGGAGAGACTAAAATACACACTTTGACGGACTGCAGTTCATAGGCTGCATTCTTGTTTTAAATTTGAAAACTTTATGAATCTTGAAGGCTGAAAACTTGCTGTTTGTGCCCCTGTTTAGGACAGAATTTTCTGAAAATTATTGCACCGCAGTTGTTTGGAAAATTTTGAATCGGAGTCACATTTTAAAGATTTTGCCAGGGGTTATTCGTATAAATTTTGACATTGTGGGTTAGTGTGAGTATTTAGTTTATGCATGTTTGTTGTTTACCTGTTTGAAATATCATGTCTCAGTACATGTGTTACTGGCGGATTCAAATTTGGGCAGCACATAATCCGTTGAAGGAAAGGACCTAAATGTATGCATGGGTTTCCCTGTTTCTTTTTAGTTTCCCGTGATGTTGATGAACTTGTTCAAAGATCTTGCCGTCCGGTAGATATTTGTGATCGATGGATAGAACTGCCTGTTTTCGAAGTTTATGCTAATAGCGAGTTTAAGAAAGTTTAATTTTCCAATGCTCTCTTGCAGCGTTTAACTGCTAACGTTTTCCCTGCATGATTTTGACGACGGGTTCTTGAATTCCTATCTTCTAGAAATTTTCAATCATTGGTATGGCTTCGATCTGTTTTAGTCGTGATTTTCTAACGATGGCCCTTGTAGATTTGAAATACGGAAGGATGTAGAATGAAATGATTTCTGCTTTGAGGTAATAACCGGCTAATTAATTGCTATTCGTGAGCAGTTGAAACTTGAAAGTTCAGTTTAGAGTTGGATTTGAATGGTATTATTAAATTGGCAAGAAGTTCTTGAGGAAAGTTTTGACAACTGAATACAATCAATGACTTCCATCATAGTCACATGTAGGCGTGAAAATGGTCTTGTGTATTAAGTTGTAAATTTAAAAGTTTGTGTTAAACTTATAGGACTAGCTACTTATTTACTGTCCTTCCCTAGAAAATTTGCAGAATTTTGCAGAGTTGAACTTACTGTCCTATTTTAAAGAGTTTGCAGAAGAACCTATACTTATTGTCCTCATTGAAATTTTTGCAGAATTGAATTAATACTTACTGTCCTACCTTAGATTTTGCAGAAAGTAGGAATGAAACTTATAGGCCTTCTTGCAAGGTTTTTTTTTTTTTTGCGGAATGTTGCAAATGATTCTGTACAAGCCTTGGTCTTTTTAATGAGTCCTGTATGTTTGCAGGACATGGTTTTTTTTTAAGGAACTTTCAGCCCTTTACTTGTAAAACTTTTGCAAAATACTTTAATTGATATTCTAAAATAGAAATTTACGGAACTTAAAGGATTAATCCCTCATCTAGACCCTCTGCTTATAAATTATTTTGCTAGAGCTTGTAGAATACTTGTGGGACAAACAACTCATTTGCTAACTCTTTTCTCTTTGCTAGATAACTTTTTTGTTATTTGCTGAAAATTTATAGGACCATTTCTACTTCCTACTTGCTTTCAAATTATTTCCTACTTGGTAAAGTAAAGATTTTTAGTCATGCCCCATTTAAATATTCTAATTCAAAATGCTACTTCGAATTTTCCTTGATAAAATTTGGGGCGTGACAAAAACAGACCAGAATCTGTACATGCAAGAAAAGTTTAAAGATGCACCAGAATCTTTAACAATGACTGCAGCCTTTACATTAGCCACTATTCCTCTTCTCAGATAGGTTTTATCCATAAAATTATCCTTATAGTCTTTTTTTGTGTATGTAAGTATCAACTTTGAATTATGATTACTTAGAGGATCAATGTAAAGGCCCAATACAACAACTAACAACTTTAGAAGGTCTTCTTCTTCTTCTTTTTTCCAACTTCATGGACTATTTTTCTGTCAAATCATTTCATTGAACAAGTAGAATGTGTTATTTTAAAACTAGAAACAAGCAAATTCAACTAAAAAAAGAAACATAGGGATGCCAATGTAAAAAGAAAAAGAAATAGTGCGATAAATAGACAATTTAGAAATTTCGAGATTAACGATGAACAAAAAACTTGCTGGTTAATGGAACAATAAATAACTTAACATCAAAATTTGCATTCTACCAGATAATTATAAAAGCACACCACATAAAATGTAAGAATCCAATTCCAATAGTTTAAAATTTTATGATTAAATAAAAGAATCTGTGAAAGAACAATATTATTATAAAGAGATGACAACATATTTAAAAGGCCAAAACTTCTTGGCATTGAACATATATTCATATAAAAAAAGATAAGTTTTGGTATTCTCATTTATAGACAAGATGCAGAAAAGACATTGTGCTTTCTAAACAAACACTGAATCATCTGTATAACATTTCATGAATATTGTGCTAAAATGAATAATAAATGTATTTAGTGTGTGCTCAAGAATTGATAATGGCCCTGCTCATATAAAAATATTTTTAGCGGCGGCGTAACTCAAGAAGATAGTCTAGTGGGAAATAAACTGATCTAAAACTTCACCATTTGATCTGCTAACAAATTCACACATAACACCACAGGATTGAACAACCGAATTTCTCCATTTCAAATTTCAAGTCTATTTTAGCAGCTCTCCAATAACATTATGTAGAAATCTATTAGGGTAAACATGCCAAACATTAACAGATTTTAACACATGCTTTATAATTTGTGAAAGCTTATTTACACAGCAGAATTGAAAAGCCTATTTAAAAGATTTAAGAGCATCTCAGCAACATATTATCTTGATTATTTTTCTACTGAGGTTTACCATCCAAATTCTTTTTGGGTTTATTTAATATTTCACAATTTGTACATATACTTCACACTTAATCATGCAGGCTCGCAATCAAAGTTCACTTAAACATAAAATTGATAAAGAAAAATGTTCACTTAGGCATGTAGTTACCACATGAACAGGGGTGAGTATTGGGTTGGATGTAGTGCAATCAGGACAATTCTGCAAAATGAAATCCAGCATCTGGACAAGAAACAATAGTAATCATCACATGCGAACCATCAAACGAGTGGACAAAATTGGGAGGGAAGGCTGTTCTTTGCTCTCTAACCACAACCTATGGTCAGTTTTTACAATAAAATTATTGGTATTTGAAATGGAAATAGTTTATATACAAAAGGGAGAGTTAATGCATACTGAATTACCCTCGTGCTGCAAAGCCAAACCTGAAGAGTAGTTCTTATCTGTATTGACATATGGCATCAGCAACATATTCCATATAAAGCCCAAGATATAATGAAGTCTAAACGCCAAACATTCATCTTAAGATTTCAAGCTCCACAATTCACAATTCATGCAATTAGTATAGTATTTATATGACTTCTGCACCTGAAAATGAACAGCAAGGTGCTTAAACCTGAGACTCTAAGATGCCAAATTCTCACTTATTAGAAAGTGCATTCAACAAAACTATGGAGTGAGAGTGGGGTAATAATTTCCATCATTGCTGGTCATCTGCTGATGTGGTTGCACTTTGGCGGCAAGTCACATACAAGTAATCTTTTGACATTAATGCCTTCAACAATAACTAAGTAGATAACTAAGTGAAATTGGAAGAGACACCCAAGTCAAAATAACTAAGTGTTCCAATCAAAGAACATAAACTTAAACAATGTAAAAGCAATAAATTTATCCACTCCCTCGTTACGTATCAACATAAATAATTTGATTCAAACCAGAATAAAAAGAATTGCAACGAGGTTAAACCCTGAGGTAAAATAATTGTAGTGGCTAAAGAGCCTGAGTTTCAAACTCAGTTTGCTTGAATTGCCTAAAGACCTGTAATAGAACAAATTAGCTTTAACTAAGATAACTATGTCCGTAGAGAATGTGAAGGGAAATATTTGTAGTATTTACACTTTATCCAAGGACAAAATACTTAAAACATGAATTTACTCTTATTACTTACCTATTCTTTTGAAATCTGGCACATCATTAAGACTAACATCTTCATCACCTTTATCCTTTTAATAAACAAAACATTTATGTCTCATTACCAGATTAATATTTAAGTAATAAATTATCATCAACTAGAAGGATTCAGAAAATAGATTTTGGGCTTACGTAATTTACTCTTCAAATAGGTTGAATCTCAAGTTGTATAGATTCATAGAATAAATGAACTCTAAAGCAATCCCACCACTTGTGACTTTACTTTAAAATTTTCATTACTTCTAACGTAACTCCATTTATTACTAAGAAGTTACTCAAGAGTAACTGACTTAAATAGATGGAGTATCTATTATTTCTTCATACCCACATATAAAAGAACTTGTAAAAATAACAAAATTACTGTATGCACATCAATTATATTTTTGACATAATGAAAAAGTTATATATGTTTGGTCTTAAAGCAGGATTTTGATCATGAAAATTCTAGCAACAATATAACAGTAACTAGGAATTAATGCAAAATCAGAACTAGGAATTCACTTGTCAACTTTAGAGACTTCATTTGCAATAATTAGGAGACTAGTATATATACCAAATAACAAAGAAAATATTAAATACTACTAATCAAATTTTAATAGGAAATAAATCGGAAGAAACAAACAAGTAATTTGAAATCGAACTCATTCATCAAAAATATACAACATGTGAACAAAAACCACCCACTAACCAAGTAATCAAAATTTAGGGCATTCATTAATTAGGAGAATAGAACCAACCTTTGTTTCGTATAATTGTGAAGACTGATCAACGTGAAATCGAAGAGAGGCATCAAGAAATCAAGTCTCTTCAGATTTAGCAAGTGATCAATGGGATGCTAGGGTAAGAGACGATAAGTTTCGACTGAACAACCCGATTCAAACTTGTAATAGCGCGAGAGAGTAAAATGATGGAGAAGATTATATAATAAGCAATCTATGCGTGAGTTAAGTTTCTGAGATTTTTTAAGGATAATGACTAAAACATAAAGCACGAGTCGCGAGAATAAAATATGAGCGCAGATGGGGGAAAAAGTTAAGTTTGACGCAATTTTTTTTTAGCGGGTAAGTTTGGCGCTTCCTTTATTTATAATTTTGTTAAATTACTTAATATATTTTTATTGGTATATTCATATAAATTAATTTTATAGTATTATAAATAAACTAATTATAATAAATTATAAATTAAATAGGATAAGAAATTATAAATTAAAAGACGTTTATGAAATCGTCTCACTTAATAGTTCTCATGAAAATAATAAGAAGTTATAACTTTTAATAAAAAGTGATACTCCTCAATTGATAAAAAGTATAATAGTGTAGTGAATTATTTCATGAATAATTTATAATATAAATAAAAAGTGACAATATTTCTAAAGAAATGTAATAACATTTTAAGTAAAAAGTTATAACTATTAAGAATGCGTAAAATGATTTTACCTTAATACAATCTCACGCGAGTCTTTCCCTTATATAAATGTTATATTTAATGAAAGAAGTAATCATTTTTATCAATATTAAATTATTTTCACAATTTAAATTTTCATTCACCTCACAATTAGTTCACCACAAAAGAAAATAAATAAATAAATAAATAAATAATACCTAAACCCTAAACATCTCATCAACCAATAATCTCAAAATTTATCTTAATTTTAAAAATATCATTTACATTTAATACACATAACATATTTTACATTTTATACATTTTATTAATGAGATAAAGATACCACATTACACCTAAAAATTAATAAAATTTACTAAAAAATATACTCCATTCGTCCCGGGCAAAGGTCCCCATTCGCTTTTTGCACATGGATTATGTGAGGTCCTTTTATTAAAAGAGAAAAATAAGAACATTTGAATGTAACGTCTAATATAGTAAAATGTGGACTTTTTGATGGGACAGATGGAGTATATATTTTTTTAAAAACTATGTAGCTACAGGACTAGTGAAGATAATGACAAGATGAGGGGTATAAATTAACAATAAATAACATATGAAACTAAAAATTAGTACATTATAAATGTTATACATTACTCCCTCCGTCCCATTTTAATGTTTACATTTGCTTTTTGCACGTTGATTAAGGAGTATAATATTTTAATAGATAGTGGGTGGAAAGATATAATATTTAATTTAAAGTGAGTAAAGTGAGTAGGCGTATTAGTGTTGGATGTGGGGACCATGATGATATATTAATTGTTTAGGTGAGTCCCATATTCCAAAAAAGAAAACGTAAACATTGAAATAAGACGCTCAAAATAGAAATATGTAAACATTGAAATGGGACGGAGGGAGTATATTTTAAGGGTAGGTCTTGTGTGAAACCGTCTCACGTGAGACCATTTTACACTTTTTTAAATAGTTATCACTTTCGCTATAAAAACATCATCACTTTCATTATAAAATGTTATCACTTTTCATTTATACTATAGGAGTAAATTGTTCATGAAATAACATTATCACTTTTTATCAATTTAGTATCACTTTTCAGTATAAAAGTTACTCCCTCCATCCCACCCAAATGGTTCTTTTTTGCCAATTTGATCGTCTCACCCAAAGAGTCATCTTTCCTTTTATACACACATGGACCCACACACCCCCTCTAATACAATTAAAATATGGAGTCCACCCTCCCACTAATACAACTATCCACTGCATATTAAATAATACTACTACTTAATCCACGTGCCAAAAAGCAAAAACAACCCTTTGGCCCGGGACGAAGCGAGTATCACTTTCTGACTGTCTCATGTAAGCCTTTACGTGAGACGGTCTCACACAAGTCTTTGTCATATTTTAATAAGAAAAAATATTTGTATAATGAAAATTGATAACGATTTAATAAATTATTTTATAAATAGATTATAGTATAATTAATATAAAGTGATAACATTTATAATGAGAAGTAATAATATTTATATTGAAAAGTGTGACTACTTTACATTAAATAAAACATATCATTGTAAGATGGTCTCACATCATAATTACTTTCTTAAAAAATATCATCCTTGTCTAATTAAACACATAATTTACTCTAGTATTAATAAAAAACCAAATTACACAGTTTGTAAAAAAAATAAAAAATTATTTCTTAAATTCCATATACATAGTAAAAGGACACTACAGAGTATAATAAATTGTCAAATGCTATGTTTTAATAAAAAAGATATTAATAAAATTATATAATAAATATTTCACGACTTCTTCCTAATTTAAATAAATATAGTTCTTGCGTGAGACCGGTGAGACGATCTCACATGAGACAATTTTTTAATTTTTAAAATAGTTATCACTTTCGCTATAAAATATTATCACTTTTTATTTATATTATAAATTGTTTATGAAAGAGCATTATCACCTTTCATTAATTTATTATCACTTTTCTTCATAAAAAGTTATCACTTTCTGACCGTCTCACGTAAGGGCTTACGTGAGACGGTCTCACACAAGTCTTTGACTATTTTAAAAAAATTGTGTGAGTAAATTGATTTTTTAAAAATTGAATCATTTTAAATAAAGTAAAATATAATAAATAATAAAAAAATTGAGGAATTTGTGATGGTGGTGGGAAAAATAAAAAATTTGGAGTCATTTCAATTCGAAACATAGTAACTTTGATTATAAAAAAAAAAATTAAAAGTAAAAATTTTGGAGCCATTTCCTACTTATTTCGCTGATTAAAATAATCAAAATTATAATCTTTCAGATTATGTCAATCTCACGGCTCCCTGTTAATTAGTATCATCTTTCATTTCTTAAATTAACATTTATATTTATTGAATTTATGATTTTTCTTTCGTACTAATAATATAGGCGCAACATATATTTTTAGATCTTCCACTCCCCCTAATTCAATAATCTCCCCAATCCCCCCCTCTGTCAGATCTGAAAAAACAAAGCAGCCCTAGCTCGTACCCTTCTTCATCTCTCTATACAACCTCTTTTCCATTAATGGGGAGAACTAGTTGTTGCATCACAATCGGCTCCTCATCTCTCATTCAATAGGTAACCTTTTTCTCCTTCATTTTCTCAGTGTGCTTAGTTTTGTGCATATGCTGTCTTTTTATTTTTGTATGTGAAGGCAGTGGGTTGACCTGCAACAAAAATAGAAAATCTATGTGCAATAAGCGATGAGTATAATTTGTGCATTGAAAATCCTTTATTATTTCAATCTTAAGGTAATATTATTTTGAAATTTGTTTGATTTTTATTATTATTTGGTTTTCTTTTACAAAATATTTAGAGGATAAATTATCTTCAAAGGGTGAGTTCCTTATATTTTAATACAAAATAAACCTTTACGGCCTTAAGATTCAAGAATTTCATCTCATTTTATTGATTTACTATAAGAATTTGGCTTTTATTTTCTCATATTTGTACTCTTTGAAACAATTCTATCTCGGATGACCTTTTTTTTATGTATATAATTGCAAATATGTTCAATATCCTCTCTCCATTTATATGCCGAAGCATGTGACCATTGTATAAGTGTGTTTTTCTAAACCCATCATGTTAGTTCCTGGAAGTTAATATGCATGAGAAATCTTAAGGAGTACAGATTATATAATAATAATTGTATTCTATCTGAATTGTAAGAGCTAAAGTATTTTCTTGCTTGGTTTGAAAAGCTTGCAGTTAGAAACTGGATTTTATTTTGTTTGATGGTTCAGTGAATGATTCTAGATGAGGAAATTGTCGTAGTCCATTTATTGCTTCCTTGCGAAAGATAAAACACACACCTCACATAATTGGTTTAAAGTAGGGGAAACTGTTAAGGTAATGAATATGCTGTTTTGGTTGTATTCTTAATTAAAGGCTTAAACCTAAGGTATAAAATCATGATATGGTTTTGGTTTCACGTTTAGTCTGAAATGTGTTGTGCTGTTCCACAACTTAATCTAAATTTTTTGTGTTTGCAGAGTTATGCTTAATTACTAAATATTTTCAATTTTTATTCCATTTCATGACAGTTTTGATTGGATAAGAATTCGGATAATGCATTTTAATTTATCATGTGCACAACATATTCCTTTGTTTTGGTACATATTTACTCATATATTGTTGTTTTCGAGTTTATGGAATCAGATCTTCATTAAGTCATAAAAGCTAATGACGACTTGACACATGAGCGCCACCGTTTATATATCTGTCGAATATTACAGGCGATTAAATATATGCACACTGGTAAATAGAAAGTGTTAAGGCATCATATGAAGTTGACGTCATGAATCACTTGATAGATTCTACTAAGTTCTGTTTCCATGTTGATAGCTATGCTGATAGATTTTATTTGTGCTGCTGTCTTTATATATTTTTCCTTTTGCTTGCTGCTCACCATTCTTCAATCTCTTTAGTTAGCATGTGAGCACATCAGCTCACAACTTAAGTTACGGTATTTAAATTCCTTGCTGTTTACATTCAGCTAATGTCTACCATTGAGATCTTAAACCTAAGAATATACTAGCAAATGCCAACTGCAAACTTAAAATCTGTGATTTTGGACTGGCAAGAGTGGCATTTAGTGACACTCCCACCACAATTTTTTGGTCGGTACATACTTTTCCTTGTACATATCTTATATTCTTTTTCAATACTTATTTCCAACCCATTGAAGGAAGTTGGGGGTTACTGTTGTATTATCTTTGTGAGGTGTTAGAGTTGGACACCTTATTTTTTCTACAATTTGTCCAATCCTGCAGGATTATGTTGTTACAAGATCTTATAGGGCGCCTGAGTTGTACGAATCTTTCTTCTCTAAGGTATAAACTTAGCATATTCTGCATGTCTGCTTTTTTATGTTACTTTAGCAATATAACTTTGATTATAAGGAACCTGTTTATGGCCGTTTGTTATTACATGTTACCATCTTCAAATTATTTAATTCAAATGGCTTGAGTTGTATAATTGATTATGTGTTTACTCTACCACCCTTCATATTTCACCTCCTTAAATAAGCTAATCATCTCCTTGGATCTTAACTTAGATCTGTTTAATTGCATTTTTTGTTGGTTGTTAGGCTCTGTATTTAATTCAATGTTGATTTCATATGGAGTGATTCCATTGCTATTAGCGTATTGCCACTCATGATGATTTTTTGCGTCACTTTTTGGTTGGAGTTTTGAATAGAATTTGGCAATACTCTTAGCTTGAGTTGTCAACCAGTATAGTTTTAATATTTCGTTGCATCAATTGATCATCAAATGAAATTATAATATGTTTATAAATTAAGGTTTATATGGACTTCTGGTGCCATATTATTTGGTCTACCTTGGGGGCTTTGATATCACCGGGGCATCAAAATTGCTTGTTTTCAGTACAAAATGCATGTCTTTAGAGTCATCGTACAATAGTAATTTTAGATTAAAAAATTCTCTCAGGGAAGACTATTGAACTATCTTGGAAGTTGATATTTCTGTTCTACGAAGGTAACTTGTGTCATGTTGCATAATATCCTGGAGGGTTTTTACTGCTCTATCTAAATTCTCATATTATCTTCACATACTATCTTGCAGTATACACCTGCAATTGATATTTGGAGCATAGGATGCATCTTTGCAGAAATTTTGGCAGGGAAACCATTGTTCATACAGTCAACGATGATTTTTATGAAGTCATTAATTGTGATGTTTATACAGTTGAGGATGAAGAAGGCATTTATGATAGTGAGTTTCATAATTGCATTTTAACATGACCGTAGATGTAGATGATGAGGTTTTGTATTAGGTCATGATTTGTATAGGCATGGCTTGTACCTAAATTAGATATAGTTATAGTTCTCAGCAAGGTCATCACTTTTGTAATAACTTGTTCTTTTGTACTATGTACAATTAAATTATAAAATATATTTACTATTTTCTTATAATAGTGAGTATAAGTAACTCAAATATTTATTCATTTATTAATTAAATATTGAAAATTAAAAAAAAATTGTTAATAAATATGTCATTTCATGATGACTCAATCGTCACAAAAATATTAGTATTCTAATAAGCATATATTTTTTTCATAAAAATATTAATTTATAATGTGATACAATATTTTGTCATCATACAATTAATTAATAGTATGACAAATATAATTTGTCATCATATATTATTAATAATGACAAAATTTTTCGTTATTGTATTAAAATTTTCTAATGACAAATTTCCATATCGTCATTAATAATATATTCATAACGAAAATAAGTTGTCACAATTTCAACACATTTTAATGACAAAAAATATTTTGTCTTAATATGTAACTTTTTAGTGACAAATTATGCCATCACCATATATGGTTTTCATTTTGTCATTGTTGTTTAAATTTTTCACGACGAAATACGTTATAGATGAAAAAATATTTGGTTTAAATGTGACAATAAAAGCATCATAAATAGTTGATGAGATTAATACTATAGAAAAAATCGTCACAATAATCAAACTTTCTAGTGACAATAAATGTTATCGTCATGTTAACTGCAACTTTTAGTGACAAAGTAATACATCTCGCGACAAAAATGAGATGATAATTGTGACGACTTATTCGTCACTTTAGACTATAACATATGGTGACAACAATTATTTTTGTCATCAAAATATAACATTTGGTAATGAATTCAAATATGTCAAATAATACCTTATACGACGCACATACCATGACGATCTTTGTGACGTTCAAATTTCGTTATTAAAAATTTTTTATGACGAAAAATCCATTTTTTATGACGAATTTGGTCGCCGCCATTTATCAAATTTCTTGTAGTGCTACTCCGTGAGCCAGGTCAAGAATTCCTTAAAGTGAACATTTTATTGCCATTTTTATGATCAAATCAGTTATTAGACATGAGAATATAGTTGGAGAACATGTTTTCAGAGTATAAAAATGCTAGGAAGCTTGCGTCATAGAGTCACTAAAAAGCCTAACTGCAGAGTTTATTCTACTCCGTGAGCCAGGTCAAAAATTCCTTGAAGTGAGCATTTTCTTGATATTTATATGGCCAAATTAGTTATTATACATTAGTATATAGTTGGAGAACATGTTTTCAAAGAATATAAATACTACGAAGGTTGTGCCATAGAGTCACTAAAAACACACCGTGCAGAGCTGATTTCACTCCTTGAGCTAGGTCAAGAACTCCTTGAAGTGATCATTTTCTTGCCATTTTTATGGTCAAATTAATTATTAAAAATTAGAATATAGTTAGAGAACATGTTTTCAGAGTATAAAAATGTTAGGAAGCTTGCACCGTAGAGTCACAAAAAACTCACAGTGCAAAGCAGATTCTATTCCGTGAGCTAGGTCAAGAACTCTTTGAAGTGAGCATTTTCTTGCCATTTTCATGGTCAAACTAGTTATTAGACATGAGAATATAGTTGGAAAACATATTTTCAGAGTATAAAAATGCTTGGAAGCTTGCGCCATAGACTCACTAAAAAGTCAAAGTGCAGAGCTGATTCTACTACGTGAGCCAGGTCAAGAACTCCTTGAAATGAGCATTTTCTTGCCATTTTTATGGTCAAATTAATTATTAGAAATGAGAATATAGTTGGAGAACATGTTTTCAGAGTATAAAAATGCTAGGAAGCTTGCGTCATAGAGTCACTAAAAAGTCAAAGTGCAGAGCTGATTCTACTCTGTGAGCCAGGTGAAGAACTCCTTGAAGTGAGCATTATCTTTCCATTTTTATGGTCAAATTAGTTATTAGACATGAGAATATAGTTGGAGAACATGTTTTCATAGTATAAAAATGCTGGGAAGCTTCCACCATAGAGTCACTAAAAACTGATAGTACAGAGCAGATTCTACTCCATGAGCCAGGTCAAGAACTCCGTGAAGTGAGAATTTTATTATCATTTTTATGATCAAATTAGTTATTAGACATGAGAATATAGTTGGAGAACATTTTTTCAGAGTATAAAAATGCTAGGAAGCTTTCGTCATAGAATCACTAAAAAGCCAAAGTGCAGAGCTGATTCTACTCCGTAAGCCAGGTCTAAAATTCCTTGTAGTGAGCGTTTTCTTGATATTTCTATGGTCAAATTAGTTATTATACATGAGTATATAGTTTGAGAACATATTTTCAAAGAATATAACTACTACGAAGCTTGCGCTATAGAATCACTAAAAACACGCCGTGCAGAGCTGATTCTACTCCGTGAGCCAGGTCAAGAACTCCTTGAAGTGATCATTTTCTTGCCAATTTTATGGTCAAATTAATTATTAGAAATGAGGATATATTTGGAGAACATGTTTTCAGAGTATAAAAATGCTAGGATGCTTGCACTCTAGAGTCACAAAAAACTCACAGTGCAAAATAGATTCTACTCAGTGACCTAGGTCAAGAACTCTTTGAAGTGAGCATTTTCTTGCCATTTTTATGGTCAAACTAGTTATTAGACATGAGAATATAGTTGAAAAACATGTTTTCAGAGTATAAAAATGCTTGGAAGCTTGCGCCATAGAGTCACTAAAAAGTCAAAGTGCAGAGCTGATTCTACTCCGTGAGCCAGGTCAATAACTCCACAAAGTGAGATTTTCTTTACATTTGTATAGACAAATTAGTTATTAGACATGATAATATAGTTGGAGAACATGTCTTCATAGTATAAAAAGGCTAGGAAGCTTCCACCATAGAGTTACTAAAAACTGAAAGTGCAGAGCTAATTATACTCCGTGAGCCAGGTAAAAAACTCCTAAAGATGAGCATTTTATTGCCATTTTTATGATCAGATTTGTTATTAAAGATTAGAATATAGTTGGAGAACATGTTTTCAGAGTATAAAAATGCTAGGAAGCTTGCGTCATAGAGTCACTAAAATGCCAAAGTGCAGAGCTAATTCTACTCCGTGAGCCAGGTCAAAAATTCCTTGAAGTGAGCGTTTTCTTGATATTTTTATGGTCAAATTAGTTATTATACTTGAGTATATAGTTGAAGAACATGTTTTAAAAGAATATAACTACTATGAAGCTTGCGCCATAGTCACTAAAAACACACCGTGTAGAGATGATTCTACTCCGTGAGCCAGTCAAGAACTCCTTGAAGTGAGCATTTTCTTGCCATTTTTATAGTCAAATTAATTATTAGACATGAGAATATAGTTGGAGAACATGTTTTCAGAGTATAAAAATGCTAGGAAGTTTGCACCGTAGAGTCACAAAAAACTCACAGTGCAGAGCAGATTCTACTCCTTGAACTAGGTCAAGAACTCTTTGTAGTGAGCATTTTCTTGCCATTTTTATGGTCAAATTAGTTATTAGACATGAGAATATCATTTGAAAACTTGTTTTAAAAGTATAAAAATGCTAGGAAGCTTGCGCCATAAGTCATTAAAAAGTCAAAGTGCAGAGCTGATTCTACTCCGTGAGTCAGGTCAAGAACTCCTCGAAGTGAGCATTTTCTTTACATTTTTATAGTCAAATTAGTTTTTAGACATGAAAATATAGTTGGAGAACATGTCTTCTGAGTATAAAAATGCTATGAAGCTTCCACCATAGAGTCACTAAAAACTGACAGTGTAGAGCTAATTCTACTCCGTGAGCCAGGTGAAGAACTCCTAAAGATGAGCATTTTATTGCCATTTTTATGATCAGATTAGTTATTAGACAAGAGAATATAGTTGGAGAACATGTTTTCAGAGTATAAAAATGCTAGGAAGCAGCGTCATAGAGTCACTAAAATGCCAAAGTGTAGAGTTAATTCTACTCCGTGAGCCAGGTCAAAAATTCATTGAAGTGAGCATTTTCTTGATACTTTTATGGTCAAATTAGTTATTATACATGAGTATATAGTTGAAGAACATCTTTTCAAAGAATATAACTACTACAAAACTTGTGCCATAGTCACTAAAAACACACCGTGCAGAGATGATTCTACTCCGTGAGCCAGTCAAGAACTCCTCGAAGTGAGCATTTTCTTTACATTTTAATAGTCAAATTAGTTATTAGATATAAGAATATAGTTGGAGAACATGTCTTCAGAGTATAAAAATGCTATGAAGCATTCACCATAGAGTCACTAAAAACTGACAGTGCAGAGCTAATTATACTCCGTAAGCCAGGTAAAGAACTCCTAAGGATGAGCATTTTTATGCCATTTTTTTGATCAGATTAGTTATTAGACATGAGAATATAGTTGGAGAATGTGTTTTAAGAGTATAAAAATGCTAGGAAGCTTACGTCATAGAGTCACAAAAAAGCCAAAGTGCGGAGCTGATTCTACTCCGTGAGCCAAGTCAAAAATTCCTTGAAGTGAGCGTTTTCTTGATATTTTTATGGTCAAATTAGTTATTATACGTGAGTATATGAAGAACATGTTTTCAAAGAACATAACTACTACAAAACTTGTGCCATAGTCACTAAAAATAGATGATTCTACTCCGTGAGCCAGTCAAGACTCCTTGAAGTGAGCATTTGCTTGCCATTTTTATGGTCAAATTAATTATTAGACAGGAGAATATAGTAGGAGAACATATTTTTAGAGTATAAAAATGCTTGGAAGCTTGCACCGTAGAGTCACAAAAAACTCACAGTGCAGAGCAGATTCTACTCCGTGAACTAGATCAAGAACTCTTTGTAGTGAGCCTTTTCTTGCCTTTTTTATGGTCAAATTAGTTATTAGACATGAGAAAATTATTGGAAAACATGTTTTCAGAGTATAAAAATACTAGGAAGCTTGCGCCATAGAGTCACTAAAAAGTCAAAGTGCAGAGCTGATTCTACTCCGTGAGCCAGGTCAAGAACTCCTCGAAGTGAGCATTTTTTTACATTTTTATAGTCAAATTAGTTATTAGAAATGAGAATATTGTTGGAGACATGTCTTCAGAGTATAAAAATGCTATGAAGCTTTCACCATAGAGTCACTAAAAACTGACAGTGCAGAGCTAATTCTACTCCTTAAGCCAGGTAAAGAACTACTAAATATGAGCATTTTATTGCCATTTTTATGATCAGATTAGTTATTAGACATGAGAATATAGTTGGAGAACATGTTTTAAGAGTATAAAAATGCAAAGAAGCTTGCATCATTGAGTCACTAAAAAGCCAAAGTGCGGAGTTGATTCTACTCCGTGAGCCAGGTCAAAAATTCCTTTAAGTGAGCATTTTCTTGATATTTTTATGGTCAAATTAGTTATTATACATGAGTATATATTTGGAGAGCATGTTTTCAAAGAATATAACTACTACGAAGCTTGCGCTATAGAGTCACTAAAAACACACCGTACAGAGCTGATTCTACTCCGTGAGCCAGGTTAAGATTTCCTTGAAGTGAGCATTTTCTTGCCATTTTATGGTCAAATTAATTATTAGACATGAGAATACAGTTGGAGAATATGTTTTTAGAGTATAAAAATTCTAGGAAGCTTGCACCGTAGAGTAACAAAAAACTCAGAGTGCATAGCAGATTCTACTCCGTAAGCTAGGTTAAGAACTCTGAAGTGAGCATTTTCTTGCCATTTTATGGTCAAATTAGTTATTAGACATGAGAATATAGTTGTAAAACATTTTTTCCAAGTATAAAAATGCTAGGAAGCTTGTGCCATAAAGTCAGTAAAAAGTCAATGTGCAGAACTGATTCTACTCCGTGTATATTTTTATTGTCAAATTAGTTATTAGATATGAGAATATAGTTGGAGAACATGTCTTTAGAGTATAAAAATTCTAGGAAACTTCCACCATAGAGTCACTAAAAACTGACAGTGCAGAGCTAATTCTACTCGGTGAGCCTGGTAAAGAACTCCTAAAGATGAGCATTTTATTGCCATTTTTATGACCAGATTAGTTATTAGACATTAGAATATAGTTGGACAACATGTTTTTAGAGTATAAAAATACTAGGAAGCTTGCGTCATAGAGTTACTAAAAAACCAAAGTGCAGAGCTGATTCTACTCTGTGAGCCAGGTCAAAAATTCCTTGAAGTGAGAGTTTTCTTGATATTTTTATGGTCAAATTAGTTATTATACATGAGTATATAGTTTTAGAACATGTTTTCAAAGAATATAACTACTACGAAGCTTGCGCCATAGAGTCACTAAAAACACACCATGCAGAGTTGATTCTATTTCGTGAGCCAGGTCAAGAACTCCTTGTAGTGAGCATTTTCTTACCATTTTTATGGTCAAATTAATTATTAGACATGAGAATAAAGTTGGAGAACATGTTTTCAGAGTATAAAAATTCTAGGAAGCTTGCACGTAGAGTAATAAAAAACTCACAGTGCAAAGCAGATTCTACTCCGTGAGCTAGGTCAAGAACTCTGAAGAGAGCATTTTCTTGCCATTTTATGGTCAAATTAGTTATTAGACATGAGAATATAGTTGGAAAACATTTTTTCCAAGTATAAAAATGCTAGTAAGCTAGCGCCATAGAGTCACGAAAAAATCAAAGTACATAACTGATTCTACTCCGTGTGCCAGGTCAAGAACTCCTCGAAGTGAGCATTTTCTTTACATTTTTATAGTCAAATTAGTTATTAGACATGAGAATATATTTGGAGAACATGTATTAAGATTATAAAAATGCTAGGAAGCTTCCACCATAGAGTCACTAA
The DNA here is from genome assembly GCA_023678885.1 of Pogostemon cablin. Classification (NCBI taxonomy): domain Eukaryota; kingdom Viridiplantae; phylum Streptophyta; class Magnoliopsida; order Lamiales; family Lamiaceae; genus Pogostemon; species Pogostemon cablin. The sequence goes on from CM042974.1 coordinate 7,747,596, forward strand.
AAACTGACAGTCCAGAGACAATTCTACTCGGTGAGCCTGGTAAAAAACTCCTAAAGATGAGCATTTTATTGTCATTTTTATGATCAGATTAGTTATTATACATGATAATAGGAAGCTTGCGTCATAGAGTTATTAAATAGCCAAAGTGCTGAGCTGATTCTACTTTGTGAGCCAGGTCAAAAATCCCTTGAAGTGAGAGTTTTCTTGATATTTTTATGGTCAAATTAGTTATTATACATGAGTATATAGTTGGAAAACATATTTTCAAAGAATATAACTACTACGAAGCTTGCGCCATAGAGTCACTAAAAACACACCGTGCAGAGCAGATTCTATTCCATGAGCCTGGTCAATAACTCTTTGAAGAGAGCATTTTCTTGCCATTTTTATGGTCAAATTAATTATTAGACATGAGAATAAAGTTGGAGAACATGTTTTCAGAGTATAAAAATTCTAGAAACTTGCACCGTAGAGTAATAAAAAACTCAGAGTGCAGAGCAAATTCTACTCCGTAAGCTAGGTCAAGAACTCTAAAGAGAGCATTTTCTTGTCATTTTATGGTCAGATTAGTTATTGGACATAAGAATATAGTTGGAAAAAACTTTTTCCAAATATAAAAATGCTAGGAAGCTAGCGCCATAGAGTCACTAAAAAGTCAAAGTGCAAAGATGATTCTACTCCGTGTGCCAGGTAAAGAACTCCTCGAAGTTGGCATTTTATTTATATTTTTATAATCAAATTAGTTATTAGACATGAGAATATAGTTGGAGAACATGTCTTCAGAGTATAAAAATGCTAGGAAGCTTCCACCACAGAGTAACTAAAAACTGACAGTGCAGAGCTAATTCTAATCGGTGAGCATGGTAAAGAACTCCTAAAGATGAGCATTTTATTGCCATTTTTATGATCAGGTTAGTTATTGGACATGAGAATATTGTTAAACAACATGTTTTCAGAGTATAAAAATGCTAGGAAGCTTGCATCATAGAGTTACTAAAAAGCCAAAGTGCGGAGCTGATTCTACTCTGTGAGCCAGGTCAAAAATTCCTTGAAGTGAGAGTTTTCTTGATATTTTTATGGTCAAATTAGTTATTATACATGAGTATATAGTTGGAGAAAATGTTTTCAAAGAATATAACTACTATGAAGCATGTGCTATAGAGTCACTAAAAACACACCGTGCAGAGTTGATTCTACTCTATGAGCCAGGTCAAGAACTCCTTGAAGTGGGAATTTTCTTGCCATTTTTATGGATAAATTAATTATTAGACATGAGAATACAGTTGGAGAACTTGTTTTCTGAGTATAAAAATTATAAGATGCTTGCACCGTAGAGTAACAAAAAACTCACAGTGCAGAGAAGATTCTACTCTGTGAGATAGGTCAAGAACTCTTTGAAGTGAGCATTTTCTTGCCATTTTATGGTCAAATTAGTTATTAGACATTTGAATATAGTTGGAAAATATTTTTTCCAAGTATAAAAATGCTAGGAAGCTTGCGCCATAGAGTCACTAAAAAGTCAAAGTGTAGAGCTGATTATACTCCGTATGCCAGGTCAAGAACTCCTCGTAGAGAGCATTTTATTTACATTTTTATAGTCAAATTAGTTATTAGACATGAGAATATAGTTGGAGAACATGTCTTCAGAGTATAAAAATACTAGAAAGCTTCCACCATAGAGTCACTAAAAACTGACAGTGCAGAGCTAATTATACTCGGTGAGTCTGGTAAAGAACTCCTAAAGATGAGCATTTTATTGCCATTTTTATGATCAGATTAGTTATTAGACATGAAAATATAGTTGGACAACATGTTTTCATAGTTTAAAAATGCTAGGAAGCTTGCATCATAGAGTTACTAAAAAGCTAAAGTGCGGAGCTGATTCTACTCTGTGAGCCAGATCAAAAATTACTTGAAGTGAGAGTTTTCTTGATATTTTTATGGTCAATTTAGTTATTATACATGAGTATATAGTTGGAGAACATGTTTTCAAAGAATATAACTACTATGAAGCTTGCGCCATAGAGTCACTAAAAACACACCGTGCAGAGTTGATTCTACTCTGTGAGCTAGGTCAAGAACTCCTTGAAGTGAGAATTTTCTTGCCATTTTATGGATAAATTAAATATTAGACATGAGAATACAGTTGGAGAACTTTTTTTTAGAGTATAAAAATTATAGGAAGCTTGCACCGTAGAGTAACAAAAAACTCAGAGTGCAGAGAAGATTCTACTCCGTGAGCTAGGTCAAGAACTCTGAAGTGAGCATTTTCTTCCATTTTATGTCAAATTAGTTATTAGACACGAGAATATAGTTGGAAAATATTTTTTCCAAGTATAAAAATGCTAAGAAGCTTGCGCCATAGAGTCACTTAAAAGTCAAAGTGCAGAGCTGATTCTACTCCGTGTGCCAGGTCAAGAACTTCTCTTAGTGAGCATTTTCTTTACATTTTTATAGTCAAATTAGTTATTAGACATGAGAATATAGTTGGAGAACATGTCTTCAGAGTATAAAAATACTAGAAAGCTTCCACCATAGAGTCACTAAAAACTGACTGTACAGAGCTAATTATACTCGGTGAGTCTGTTAAAGAACTCCTAAAGATGAGCATTTTATTGCAATTTTTATGATCAGATTAGTTATTAGACATGAAAATATAGTTGGACAACATGTTTTCAAAGTATAAAAATGTCACGCCCCGACCCCAGACAGAACGCGACAACCGCCACGTTAACCATAAATTTTGCAGAATGGGTGCACTCCACTCCACAAAGTTTATAGAAAACGTAAGGCTTGCTATCAAGTACCTGTAGAACTGAACAACTGATAACAACGGGTACAACCCGAGGACATCATCTCATAAAGTATCAACAAGGATTTACAAAGGTACAAAATACAACGGTGTAACTTAGTTTAAAGAAAATATACATGAACGATATAACATCGCGAAGGTACAAAAAGAACATCAAGGGGGTCACCAAATATAAACTATACAATCTCGCCAATGAATCCGTCAATTTACATAAAAGAGGAAGTACCCAAAACACGGATTGGATGACGAGCAAACGATAGGCAAACCTCCAACCAAAACGATATCAACAGCCTGAAAAGGAAAGAATGATGGGGGTGAGCAAAACCACTAGCTCAGTGAGGTGATAAGCCGGTCACCCCGACCCTTATACGAAGCATGTATTCCACTCGCGGTTCAACATAAAATCCAACATTTCGTCCCACAATAACTATTTCTCACTCAGTATACATATTAATGAAAATAAAAACCTTAGTGCACATTTACGAATAACACAATTAGTTCAAACAACATGTTATCACATAAAAGACGCGTGGGTAGTCAATATCCTCCTCGAACTGAGCTCTCCGTCGAGAGACAGTCCAAGCCCGTCACCGTTACTCTAGATAAAATGCACATTAATATTCTTTCTCAACACGTTAAGTGCTAAAGTTCACAACTCAATATCAACGTGAATACTTGAAATGATCAAACATATCAACATATATGACATGCATGTCCCACACCGGTGACGTTGACTGAGCCTATAATAGACTGATCCATCTAACGATCACCCTCCAAAGTATCAGTATTTGGCAAATGGACAGGTGCCCCGTTAGAACTAACTCACCCGGATTTGCCAATCACGGGCCACTTGGTTGTCACTCTAACTCACCCGAACCGCGACAATTCGGGCTACTTAATCAATGTCGCTCTAACTCACCCGAACCGTGACCAATTCGGGCTACTTAACCTTGGTACCAGGTATATATATTCATGTGCATCATAAGATGAATAACAACTCAAGTTAGAGTCTTAATTGGCACACAAGAATAACCAGAAATCAATTCTCAAATAATTCACAATAAATGCTATCAGATATCGAGCCGGCAAGGCTCTTCAACATAAGTTAAAATCAATAATACTCATAAAATGGCTAACATGACTCTAACCAGAGCAATCGAGCAAATCAGGCTCTTTACCACATAACATAATACCAAATAATTTTCTTATCAATTAACTAAAACTAAAATAAATGCACATTTATCGAGGGTCCACACTTCCCACAAGAGAAGGCGTTCCCGAATTATCAACTCACAAGGAAGTGATTAACTCTCTCCGGAATCTGAAGTCGGTCCCTTGCTCTTCGTCGATGGTTCTTTACCTAGAAAGGAGATGAGCAATTAAAGACAAATTAAATATAACTAACTATTAGCGGTAACATCCCTTTCATTGCTAAAAACAAATCCTAATCGATTTCGAACGAGTCGATATTAAATAAAAAATAGTATGTAACTCCTTAACATCAGTTCCCAATCCCACATAACCCGTTTCAATACATTAACTAGACGAAACGATAGAAAATAAGTTTGAATTCGACATAAAAATTCTGAAATTTTCCTGCTAGCGGCAGTTTACGAGAAAAATCATAACTAATTGTAGAATAATCGGATTGAGGCGTTTCAAGTGGCTACGGAAAGCTAACGAGTTCAGCTACGTACAGAAATTAAGTTTGCAAAGTTTCGAGGGCAATAGCTATCTCAAAATTAGTTCGAACAGTCTGCAAATTACCCATATACCAAAAAGAAAAACCCCACAAAATTACAAAATTATGGAAGAAGGAAGCTTAATTCACACACCACTTACCTCAAAACAACTTAAAAACCACCTAGGATGAGGGTTGTAAGGGAGAATTTGGTCAACAAGGGTTTCTCCTCTTCCTCTCTTCTTTCCCCTCTTTTGCTTTTCTTCTCCCGTTCTTCTCTCTCTTTTTTTTTTTAACTTTAGCCTTACTAATTATATATCAGGCCATTTAAGTGGGCTGAAACTTTGGGCCATAAAATAAATAAATAAATAAGTTTGGGCTTTCTAAATAAATTCTAATTGGGCTTAATTGGGCTGACCTTTTGGGCCATAAAAATAAATAATTAGGTTTTGGGCTTTCTAACAAAAATCTAGTTGGGCTAAGATAGGGCTGGCCTTTTGGGCCATAAAAATAAATAATTAGGTTTTGGGCTTTCTAACAAAAATATAGTTGGGCTAAGATATTATAAAGTATCCCCTCCTCTAAAAAGTTTCGTCCTCGAAACATAAACGTACCTAGAGATGAAAAGAGATTTGGATGGTGTTGACGCATGACTGACTCTGGTTCCCATGTTTCTTCTTCAATTTGATCACTTCTCCATAGAACTCTTACCATAGGAATGGATTTGTTACGAAGCATTTTTTCTCGGCGATCTACAATTTGAACAGGTTGTACTTCGTACGATAGATTTTCCTTTAATACAACTGGGGGATCTTTGAGCACGTGCGAAGGATCTGGTTCATATTTTCTAAGCATAGAGACATGGAAGACATCGTGAATCTTCGACAATTCCGATGGCAGCTCAAGTCGATATGCAACACGACCAATCCTTTGCACGATCGTAAACGGGCCAATATACCTTGGACTCAACTTTCCTCGACTGCAGAATCGCAACACGCCCTTCCATGGAGAAACTTTCAGAAAAACTTTGTCTCCTTCATTAAACTCCAAATCGCGCCTCCTATTATCTGCGTAGCTTTTCTGTCGATCTTGCGCTGCCTTAAGTCTGTCTCGAATAAGTTGTATTTTTGCCTTCGCATCTTCGATTAGCTCTACTTGTTCGATTTGTCTCTCGCCAACCTCATCCCAAAAGAGTGGTGTTCGACACTTTCGGCCATACAGAGCTTCGTACGGGGGCATTCCAATGCTTGAATGATAACTGTTGTTATAAGCGAACTCCACCAAAGTCACGTACTTATCCCAGCTACCTCCCAAATTCAACACCACTGCACGTAGCATGTCTTCTAGTGTCTGTATAGTTCTCTCTAACTGTCCATCAGTCTGTGGATGAAACGAGGTACTGAATAGTAATTTTGTACCTAGCGCTTTCTGTAGACTAGGCCAAAAACGGGAAGTGAATCTTGGATCACGGTCAGATATGATTGACACTGGTACTCCGTGTAATCTCACGATCTCATCGACATATAACTTGGCAAGTTTCTCTAAAGATTCGTTGGTATGCACTGGAAGGAAATGTGCCGATTTCGTCAGACGATCGACAATGACCCAAATTGAGTCATGACCCTTTTGGGTTCGAGGTAAACCAGAAACAAAATCCATTGTGACGTTTTCCCATTTCCACTCAGGAATAGGTAGTGGTTGAAGCATGCCAGCTGGTTTTTGGTGTTCCGCTTTAATCTGTTGGCATGATAAGCACTTTGATACAAATTCAGTAATGTCCCGTTTCATACCTGGCCACCAATAATGCTCCCGAAGTGTTCTGTACATTTTGGTACTACCAGGATGCATAGCATAGGCTGAAGAATGGGCTTCCTCAAGAATAGCTCTACGAACATCAAGTTCTGATGGAACACAAACACGATTTTTAAAAGTAAGAAGTCCATCATCCCGAATTTGAAATCCGGTTTCTTTTCCTTGATTTAGCTTCACAATCTTCTGTTGTAAATAAACATCGTGTGATTGTCTTTCTCGAATTTGCTCGAACAAGGTAGGTCTAACCTCGAATTTGGCGATTAAGGCAGAATCATTAGACTTTTCACAATCGAGCGAAATGTGTAAAGATTTAAATTGCTCCAACATAGGAAGATAAAAAGATTGAATTGAAGCTAGTGAGGTAGAAGACTTTCTACTCAGAGCATCTGCAACAACGTTCGCCTTACCAGGATGATAATCGATGACTAAGTCATAGTCACTAATCAACTCCATCCATCGCCTTTGCCTGAGGTTGAGCTCCTTTTGGGTGGTGATATACTTTAAGCTCTTGTGATCAGTGAAAACCCGACAAGTTGCACCATACAGATAGTGCCTCCAGATCTTCAATGCAAAGACGATTGCAGCCAACTCTAAATCATGTGTAGGATAATTTTCTTCGTTCTTCTTCAATTGCCTTGAAGCGTAGGCAATAACCTTTCCTTCTTGCATGAGAACGCATCCTAATCCTTGTCTCGAGGCGTCGCTATAAATGGTAAATTCTCCAATCGCTGGGTCTGGCAAAGCAAGAATAGGAGCTGAAACGAGTCGTCTTTTCAATTCTTGAAATGCTTCGTCGCATTCTTCATTCCATTCAAATTTTACCCCTTTCCGAGTCAATTTAGTCAAAGATGAAGCCAATAACGAAAAGTCTTTGACAAACCGTCGATAATATCCAGCTAATCCCAGAAAACTACGAATCTCTGTAACGTTCTTTGGACGCTCCCAATCTAGTATAGCTTGAATCTTCACTGGATCGACGTAGATTCCTTCTTTAGAAATGTGATGACCCAAAAAGCTTACCTCGCGAAGCCAAAATTCACACTTCGAGAATTTAGCATAAAGCTGGTTTTCTCTGAGAATGTTCAGAGCAATTCTTAGATGATGAGAATGCTCGTCGTCCGATTTAGAATAAATAAGAATGTCATCAATGAAGATGATGACAAATTTATCTAAGTATGGCCGAAAGACCCGATTCATAAGATCCATAAAAGCTGCAGGAGCATTTGTAAGTCCAAAAGGCATAACACAAAATTCAAAATGACCGTATCTGGTTCGAAAAGCAGACTTAGGGATATCAGATTCCCTAATCTTGAGTTGGTGATAACCGGATCGCAAATCAATTTTTGAGAACACAGTTGCTCCTTGTAATTGATCAAACAGATCATCGATTCTTGGAAGAGGATATTTGTTCTTAATTGTCACCTTGTTCAATTGACGGTAGTCAACACATAGGCGAAGTGATCCATCTTTCTTCTTGACAAAAAGAACTGGAGCACCCCACGGAGATGTGCTAGGTCGTATGAACCCCTTCTCCAATAATTCCCCAAGTTGTGTCTGGAGTTCCTTGAGCTCAGCAGGCGACATTCGATATGGAGTAATCGATATAGGTGTGATTCCAGGAAGTACGTCAATGGAAAAATCAATCTCTCGATTCGGAGGTTGTCCTGGTAAGTCTTCGGGAAAGACATCAGGAAATTCATTCACGATTGGGATGTCATCTAGTTTAGTTTCAGAAAGAGAAGTATCGATGACAAATGCCAAGAATGCCTCACAACCCTTACGCATTAATTTATGCGCAGTCAACACTGAAATAAAAGAGAGGGATCTCGTTTGAAGTTTACCTTCAAAAATGAGTTCTGAGAATCCTGGTCTACGAAAAATAACAAGCTTCTCGTGGCAATCGAGAATTGCATGATGAGAAGAAAGCCAATCCATGCCAAGAATAACATCAAGATCAATCAAAGGCAATGGTATCAATTCAGCCTCTAAAATGACATCTTTGATCTTCAATGGACAACCAAGGAATACCGAATCACGAATTAGACGCTCTCCAAGAGGGGTATGAACGATGATTCCAGGTGACAAATGAGAGATAGGATAATCTAAGATCGAAGTAAGATCATCTCGGATATAAGACCTATCAGAACCTGGGTCAAATAAAGCGTAGACCTGATGGTCTCCCACAAACACATGGCCTAAAGAAGCAATATTAGGTGAGATTGTGATTTAAAAATTCGAAAAGATAGAATTTCTTACGAATGTTTTATTCGTAATCAAGTGGCATAACAAGGCGGGGTTAGATTTAGCATGTGAAAATACTCAGATTATAAATTACCTGTCACAACCTTCGGATCTGAGCGAGCCTCTTCCTGGGAAATATGAAATACTCTAGTTTGCTTCCTTCCTTGCATAGGTGATTGAGTACTAGGGCCGCTTGAGGCATCGGGCACTCTGGTAACTGCAGATCGAGTATCTCTGGGTGTAGAATATGTTAGTTTACCACGAAGCTGACCAGAACCCTGACTGCTCGTTCCCATAAGCTGAGGACAAGAACTTCGCATATGCCCCGGCTGTCGACACTGAAAACATACTTGAGGAGCCTTACAGGGGCCGTCATGATATTTTAGGCAATTCTGGCACTTGCGATTTTCACCAACCGATCCCGAGACATTGCTCCCGCCTCTACCAAACTGCTCCCGAGGTTGAGGAAAACTAATAGATACCGAACTTGGTGCGCCACGCGAAGATCCCACACCCCTATACACCTTCGATGCATTTCCTGGAAATGCGCTCCCTTGCCTTTTCTTTTGAGATCGTTCTGCAAGCTTATGTCTCGCCTGAACTAAACCTTCTACCCTCAGGGCTTCTTCTACGAGATCGTCAAGACTCTCGTACTTGTCTCCAGACTTGATGCGATCTCGAATATTTAAATTAAGACCATCTTCAAATCTCTTGCATAAGTCTCTCGTCGTATATGACTCAGGAGCGAATTCTCGCAATTCCAGAAATTTGCTTTCGTACTCCACGACCGACATAATGCCTTGAAAGAGGTTGAAGAACTCCTTTCTCTTTTGATCCTTGATGTACTGAGAGAAGTATCGATCTTTGAATCGTTCCACAAAGATAGCCCACGTAATAGTAACCGAAGATGTCTCTTTTAGATTCTGCCACCATCGTCGTGCATCTGGGCCTAACAGTTTGGTTGCAATGACCACACGATAACATTCTTCAATCATCAAAGTGTCAAAGGTCTCTGTAATCTCCTTTAACCATGCTCCCGCTTTAGAAACATCTCTTGCACCGTCAAATTTCGATGTCCCCATGTTTTCAACTGCTTTCACCAAATCAGGTATAAAAAGTGCACCTTGAGAAGTAGAACCTCCTAAAGCCATTTCTGGAGTAAAAACTGGTACATTAGTTGTAGGTTGAATCGATTCATTAGCATGAAGAACCTCTTCAGTGACAGTCGTAGTTGTATGAGCAGTTGTAGGTGGTGGAACACCATGTATTCGAATGTGATCATAATACAATTGGTACTGCTCGGGTGTCATCATGTGCTCAACCCGCAACTGGGCTCGTGGTTGCTCTACCTGGAAAACCGGCACCCTATGATCAGAATTTATAGGGTCCGTAGCCGTCGGAGGAACGGCATGATCAGAAGAAACATGTCCTCGAGGTCCACGAGGAACAGAAGAGAGTAGAGGACTCGGAGGATCACGAGGAGCGTGTCCTCGACCTCGACCTCGACCTCGACCTCGACGACGAACTGGAGGTGCCATAATGACTGAAAGGAAGAAAGGAAAGAAAATGCAAGGTCAACATCAAGGTAATACGATACCTTAGGATGACATAGAAACAAAGTTGGACTCATTGGCTCGACTCAAAAAGAATGAGAATCATAAAACCAGGCTCTGATACCAAGAAAGTTGTCACGCCCCGACCCCAGACAGAACGCGACAACCGCCACGTTAACCATAAATTTTGCAGAATGGGTGCACTCCACTCCACAAAGTTTATAGAAAACGTAAGGCTTGCTATCAAGTACCTGTAGAACTGAACAACTGATAACAACGGGTACAACCCGAGGACATCATCTCATAAAGTATCAACAAGGATTTACAAAGGTACAAAATACAACGGTGTAACTTAGTTTAAAGAAAATATACATGAACGATATAACATCGCGAAGGTACAAAAAGAACATCAAGGGGGTCACCAAATATAAACTATACAATCTCGCCAATGAATCCGTCAATTTACATAAAAGAGGAAGTACCCAAAACACGGATTGGATGACGAGCAAACGATAGGCAAACCTCCAACCAAAACGATATCAACAGCCTGAAAAGGAAAGAATGATGGGGGTGAGCAAAACCACTAGCTCAGTGAGGTGATAAGCCGGTCACCCCGACCCTTATACGAAGCATGTATTCCACTCGCGGTTCAACATAAAATCCAACATTTCGTCCCACAATAACTATTTCTCACTCAGTATACATATTAATGAAAATAAAAACCTTAGTGCACATTTACGAATAACACAATTAGTTCAAACAACATGTTATCACATAAAAGACGCGTGGGTAGTCAATATCCTCCTCGAACTGAGCTCTCCGTCGAGAGACAGTCCAAGCCCGTCACCGTTACTCTAGATAAAATGCACATTAATATTCTTTCTCAACACGTTAAGTGCTAAAGTTCACAACTCAATATCAACGTGAATACTTGAAATGATCAAACATATCAACATATATGACATGCATGTCCCACACCGGTGACGTTGACTGAGCCTATAATAGACTGATCCATCTAACGATCACCCTCCAAAGTATCAGTATTTGGCAAATGGACAGGTGCCCCGTTAGAACTAACTCACCCGGATTTGCCAATCACGGGCCACTTGGTTGTCACTCTAACTCACCCGAACCGCGACAATTCGGGCTACTTAATCAATGTCGCTCTAACTCACCCGAACCGTGACCAATTCGGGCTACTTAACCTTGGTACCAGGTATATATATTCATGTGCATCATAAGATGAATAACAACTCAAGTTAGAGTCTTAATTGGCACACAAGAATAACCAGAAATCAATTCTCAAATAATTCACAATAAATGCTATCAGATATCGAGCCGGCAAGGCTCTTCAACATAAGTTAAAATCAATAATACTCATAAAATGGCTAACATGACTCTAACCAGAGCAATCGAGCAAATCAGGCTCTTTACCACATAACATAATACCAAATAATTTTCTTATCAATTAACTAAAACTAAAATAAATGCACATTTATCGAGGGTCCACACTTCCCACAAGAGAAGGCGTTCCCGAATTATCAACTCACAAGGAAGTGATTAACTCTCTCCGGAATCTGAAGTCGGTCCCTTGCTCTTCGTCGATGGTTCTTTACCTAGAAAGGAGATGAGCAATTAAAGACAAATTAAATATAACTAACTATTAGCGGTAACATCCCTTTCATTGCTAAAAACAAATCCTAATCGATTTCGAACGAGTCGATATTAAATAAAAAATAGTATGTAACTCCTTAACATCAGTTCCCAATCCCACATAACCCGTTTCAATACATTAACTAGACGAAACGATAGAAAATAAGTTTGAATTCTACATAAAAATTCTGAAATTTTCCTGCTAGCGGCAGTTTACGAGAAAAATCATAACTAATTGTAGAATAATCGGATTGAGGCGTTTCAAGTGGCTACGGAAAGCTAACGAGTTCAGCTACGTACAGAAATTAAGTTTGCAAAGTTTCGAGGGCAATAGATATCTCAAAATTAGTTCGAACAGTCTGCAAATTACCCATATACCAAAAAGAAAAACCCCACAAAATTACAAAATTATGGAAGAAGGAAGCTTAATTCACACACCACTTACCTCAAAACAACTTAAAAACCACCTAGGATGAGGGTTGTAAGGGAGAATTTGGTCAACAAGGGTTTCTCCTCTTCCTCTCTTCTTTCCCCTCTTTTGCTTTTCTTCTCCCGTTCTTCTCTCTCTTTTTTTTTTAACTTTAGCCTTACTAATTATATATCAGGCCATTTAAGTGGGCTGAAACTTTGGGCCACAAAATAAATAAATAAATAAGTTTGGGCTTTCTAAATAAATTCTAATTGGGCTTAATTGGGATGACCTTTTGGGCCATAAAAATAAATAATTAGGTTTTGGGCTTTCTAACAAAAATCTAGTTGGGCTAAGATAGGGCTGGCCTTTTGGGCCATAAAAATAAATAATTAGGTTTTGGGCTTTCTAACAAAAATATAGTTGGGCTAAGATATTATAAAAAATCCTAGGAAGCTTGCATCATAGAGTTACTAAAAAGCCAAAGTGCGGAGCTGATTCTACTCTGTGAGACAGGTCAAAAATTCCTTGAAGTGAGAGTTTTCTTGATATTTTATGGTCAAATTAGTTATTATACAGGAGTATATAGTTGGAGAACATGTTTTCAAAGAATATAACTACTATGAAGCTTGCGCCATAGAGTCACTAAAAACACACCGTGCAGAGCTGATTCTACTCTGTTAGCCAGGTCAAGAACTCCTTGAAGTGAGAATTTTCTTGCCATTTTTATGTATAAATTAATTATTAGACATGAAAATACAGTTGGAGAACTTGTTTTCAGAGTATAAAAATTCTATGAAGCTTGCACCGTAGAGTAACAAAAAACTCACAGTGCAGAGAAAATTCTACTCTGGGAGCTAGGTCAAGAATACTTTGAAGTGAACATTTTATTGCCATTTTTATGTTCAAATTAGTTATTAGACACGATAATATAGTTGGAAAAAATGTTTTTTGTGTATAAAAATGCTAGGAAGCTTCCACCGTAGAGTCACTAAAAACTGACAGTGCAGAGCTGATTCTACAACGTGAGCTAGGTCAAGAACTCCTTGAAGTGAGCATTTTATTGCCATTTTTATGATCAAATTAGTTATTAGACATGAGAATATAGTTGGAGAACATATTTTTAGTGTATAAAAATGCTAGGAAGCATGCGTCATAAAGTCACTAAAATGCCAAAGTGCATAGCTGATTCTACTCGGTGATCATTTTATTGCCATTTTTTTGATCAAATTAGTTATTAGACATGAGAATATATTTAGACAACATGTTTTCAGAGTATAAAAAAACTAAGAAGCTTGCGTCATAGAGTTACTAAAAAGCCAAAGTGCGGAGCTAATTCTATTATGTGAGCCAGGTCAAAAATTCCTTGAAGTGAGAGTTTTCTTGATATTTTTATGGTCAATTTAGTCATTATACATGAGTATATCGTTGGAGAACATGTTTACAATGAATATAACTACTACAAACCTTGCGCCATAGAGTCACTAAAAACACATAGTGCAGAGCTGATTCTACTCCTTGAGCCAGGTCAAGAACTCATTGAAGTGAACATTTTCTTGCCATTTTTATGGTCTAATTCATTATTAGACATGAGAATATAGTTGGAGAACATGTTTTTCGATTATAAAAATGCTAGGAAGCTTGCGCCATAGAGTCACTAAAAAAACAAAGTGCAGAGCTGATTCTACTCCGTGAGCCAGGTCAAGAACTCCTTGAAGTGAGCATTTTTTTTCATTTTTATGGTCAAATTAGTTATTAGACATGATAATATAGTTGGAGAACATGTCTTCAGAGTATAAACATTCTAGGAAGCTTCAACCATAGAGTCACTAAAAACTGACAGTGCAGAGCTGATTCTACTCCGTGAGTCAGGTCAAGAAGTCCTTGTTATTAGACATGTGAATATTGATGGACAACATGTTTTCAGAGTATAAAAATACTAGGAAGCTTGCGTCATAGAATTACTAAAAGGCCAAAGTACGGAGCTGATTCAACTCTGTGAGTCAGGTCAAAAATTCCTTGAAGTGAGAGTTTTCTTGATATTTTTATGGTCAAATTAGTTATTATACATGAGTATATAGTTGGAGAACATGTTTTCAAAGAATATAACTACTACGAAGCTTGCACCACAGAGTCACTAAAAACACCGTGCAGAGCTAATTCTACTCCATGAGCCAGGTCAAGAACTCCTTGAAGTGAGCGTTTTCTTGCCATTTTTATGGTCAAATTAATTATTAGACATGAGAATACAGATGGAAAACATGTTTTCAGAGTATAAAAATTCTAAGAAGCTTGCACCGTAGAGTAACAAAAAACTCAGAGTGCAGAGCAGATTCTACTCCGTGAGCTAGGTCAAGAACTCAGAAGTGAGCATTTTCTTGCCATTTTATGGTCAAATTAGTTATTAGACATGAGAATATAGTTGGAAAACATTTTTTCCAAGTATAAAAATGCTAGGAAGCTTGCGCCATAGAGTCACTAAAAAGTCAAAGTGCAGAGCTGATTCTACTCCATGTGCCAGGTCAAGAACTCCTCGTAGTGAGCATTTTCTTTACATTTTTATATTCAAATTAGTAATTAGACATGAGAATATAGTTGGAGAACATGTCTTAAGAGCATAAAAATACTAGAAAGATTCCACCATAGAGTCACTAAAAAATGACAGTGCAGAGCCAATTATACTCGGTGAGTCAGGTAAAGAACTCCTAAAGATGAGCATTTTATTGCCATTTTTATGATCAAATTAGTCTTTAGACATGAAAATATAGTTGGAAAACATGTTTTTAGAGTATAAAAATGCTAGGAAACTTGCATCATAGAGTTATTAAAAAGCCAAAGTGCGGAGCTGATTCTACTCTGTGAGCCAGGTCAAAAATTCCTTGAAGTGAGAGTTTTCTTGATATTTTTATGGTCAAATTAGTTATTATACATGATTATATAGTTGGAGAACATGTTTTCAAAGAATATAACTACTATGAAGCTTGCGCCATAGAGTAACTAAAAATAAACTGTGCAAAGCTAATTCTACTCTGTTGGCCGGGTCAAGAACTCCTTGAAGTGAGAATTTTCTTGCCATTTTTATGGATAAATTAATTATTAGACATGAGAATACAGTTGGAGAACTTGTTTTCAGAGTATAAAAATTCTATGAAGCTTGCACCGTAGAGTAACAAAAAACTCACAGTGCAGAAAAGATTCTACTCTGTGAGCTAGGTCAAGAACTCTTTGAAGTGAGCATTTTCTAGCCATTTTTAAGGTCAAATTAGTTATTAGACACGATAATAAGTTGGAAAACATGTTTTTCAAATATAAAAATGCTAGGAAGCTTCCACCGTAGAGTAACTAAAAACTGACAGTGCAGAGCTGATTCTACAACGTGAGCCAGGTAAAGAGCTCCTTGAAGTGAGCATTTTATTGCCATTTTTATGATCAAATTAGTTATTAGACATGAGAATATAGTAAGAGAACATATTTTTAGTGTATAAAAATGCTAGGAAGCATGCGTCATAGAGTCACTAAAATGCCAAAGTGCAGAGCTGATTCTACTTTGTGAGCCAGGTCCAAAATTTCATGAAGTGAGCGTTTTCTTTATATTTTTAGGGTCAATTAGTTATTGTACATGAGTATATAGTTGGAGAACATTTATTTAAAGAATATAACTAGTACAAAGCTTGCGCCATAGAGTCACTAAAAACACACCGTGCAGAGCTGATTCTACTCTATGAACCAGATCAAGAACTCCTTGAAGTGAGCATTTTCTTGCCATTTTTATCATCAAATTAAATTATTAGACATGAGAATATAGCTGGAGAACATGTTTTCAGAGTGTAAAAATGCTAGGAAGCTTGCACCGTAGAGTCACAAAAAACTCACAGTGTGGAGCAGATTCTACTCCATGACCATGGTCAAGAATTCTTTGAAGTAAGCATTTTCTAGCCATTTTTATGGTTAAATTAGTTATTAGACATGAGAATATCGTTGGAAAACATGTTGTCAAAGTATAAAATGTTAGGAAGCTTGCGCCATAGAGTCATTAAAAAGTCAAAGTGATGAGCTGATTCTACTCCGTGAGCCAGTTAAGAACTACTCGAAGTGAGCATTTTCTTTCCATTTTTATAGTCAAATTAGTTATTAGACATGAGAATATAGTTGGAGAACATGTCTTCTGAGTATAAAAATGCTAGGAAGCTTCCACAATAGAGGCACTAAAAACTGACAGTACAGAGCTAATTCTACTCCGTGAGCCAGGTCAAGAAATCCTTGAAGTGACCATTTTATTGCCATTTTTATGATGAAATTAGTTATTATACATGAGAATATAGTTGGAGAACATATTTTTAGTTTATAAAAAATCTAGGAAGCATGCGTCATAGAGTCACTAAAATGCCAATGTGCAGAGCTGATTCTACTCCGTGAGCCAGGTCAAAGAACATAACTACTTCGAAGCTTCCGTCATAGAGTCACTAAAAACACACCGTTTAGAGCTGATTCTATTGCGTGAACCAGGTCAAGAACTCCTTGAAGTGAGCATTTTCTTACCATTTTTATGATCAAATTAATTATTAGACATGAGAATATAGTTGGAGAACATATTTTCAGAGTATAAAAATGTTAGGAAGCTTGCACCGTAGAGCCACAAAACACTCACAGTGTGGAGCAGATTCTACACCATGAGCTAGGTCTAGAATTCTTTGAAGTAAGCATTTTCTTGCCATTTTTATGGTCAAATTAGTTATTAGACATGAGAATATCGTTGGAAAACATGTTCTCTGAGTATAAAATGCTAGGAAGCTTGCGCCATAGATTCACTAAAAAGTCAAAGTGCTGAGCTGATTCTACTCTGTCAGTCTGGTCAAGAACTCCTCGAAGTGAGCATTTTCTTTCGATTTTTATAGTCTAATTAGATATTAGACAATAGAATATAGTTGGAGAACATGTCTTTAGAGTATAAAAATGCTAGGAAACTTTCACCATAGAGTCACTAAAAACTGACAGTGCAGAGCTAATTCTACTCCGTTAGCCAGGTAAAGAACTCCTTAAGGTGAGCAGTTTATTTCCATTTTTATGATCAGATTAGTTATTAGAGATGAGAATATATTTAGACAACATGTTTTCAGAGTATAAAAAACTAGGAAGCTTGCGTCATAGAGTTACTAAAAAGCCAAAGTGCGGAGCTAATTCTACTCTGTGAGCCAGGTCAAAAATTTCTTGAAGTGAGAATTTTCTTGATATTTTTATGGTCAAATTAGTTATTATAGATGAGTATATAGTTGGAGAACATGTTTTCAAAGAATATAACTACTATGAAGCTTGCGCCATAGAGTCACTAAAAACACACCGTGCAGAATTGATTCTACTCTGTGAGCCAGGCCAAGAACTCCTTGAAGTAAGAATTTTCTTGCCATTCTTATGGATAAATTAATTATAAGACATTAGAATACAGTTGGAGAACAAGTTTTCAACGTATAAAAATTATAGGATGCTTGCACCGTAGAGTTACAAAAAACTCAGTGTAGAGAAGATTCTACTCTGTGAGCTAAGTCAAGAACTCTTTGAAGTGAGCATTTTCTTGCCATTTTATGGTCAAATTAGTTATTAGGCTTGAGAATATAGTTGCAAAACATTTTTTCCAAGTATAAAAATGCTAGGAAGCTTGCCCCATAGAGTCACTAAAAAGTCAAAGTGCAGAGCTAATTCTACTCTGTATGCCAGGTCAAGAACTCCGCGTAGTGAGCATTTTCTTTACATTTTTATAGTCAAATTAGTTATTAGAAATGAGAATATAGTTGGAGAACATGTCTTCAGTGTATAAAAATACTAGAAAGCTTCCACCATAGAGTCACTAAACACTAACAGTGCAGAGCTAATTATACTAGGTGAGTCTGGTAAAGAACTCCTAAAGATGAGCATTTTATTGCCATTTTTATGATCAGATTAGTTATTAGACATGAAAATATAGTTGGAAAACATGTTTTCAGAGTATAAAAATGCTAAGAAGCTTATATCATAGAGTTACTAAAAAGCCAAAGTGCGTAGCTGATTCTACTCTGTGAGCCAGGTCAAAATTTCCTTGAAGTGAGAGTTTTCTTGATATTTTTATGGTCAAATTAGTTATTATACATGAGTATATAGTTGGAGAACATGTTTTCAAAGAATATAACTACTATGAAGCTTGCGCCATAGAGTCACTAAAAACACACTGTGCAGAGCTGATTCTACTCTGTGAGCCAGGTCTAGAACTCCTTGAAGTGAAAAATTTCTTGCCATTTTTATGTATAAATTAATTATTAGACATGAAAATACAGTTGTAGAACTTGTTTTCAGAGTATAAAAATTCTATGAAGATTGCATCGTAGAGTAACAAAAAACTCACAGTGCAGAGAAGATTCTACTCTGGGAGCTAGGTCAAAAACTCTTTGAAGTGAACATTTTATTGCCATTTTTATGTTCAAATTAGTTATTAGACGCGATAATATAGTTGGAAAACATGTTTTTTGTCACGCCCCGACCCCAGACAGAACGCGACAACCGCCACGTTAACCATAAATTTCGCAGAATGGGTGCACTCCACTCCACAAAGTTTATAGAAAATGTAAGGCTTGCTATCAAGTACCTGTAGAGCTGAACAACTGATAACAACGGGTACAACCCGAGGACATCATATCAAAAAGTATCAACAAGGATTTACAAAGGTACAAAATACAACGGTGTAACTTAGTTTAAAGAAAATATACATGAACGATATAACATCGCGAAGGTACAAAAAGAACATCAAGGGGGTCACCAAATATAAACTATACAATCTCGCCAATGAATCCGTCAATTTACATAAAAGAGAAAGTACCCAAAACACGGATTGGATGATGAGCAAACGATAGGCAAACCTCCAACCAAAACGAAATCAACAGCCTGAAAAGGAAAGAATGATGGGGGGTGAGCAAAACCACTAGCTCAGTGAGGTGATAAGCCGGTCACCCCGACCCTTATAAGAAGCATATACTCCCACTCGTGGTTCATAACATAAAATCCCACATTTCGTCCCACAATAACTATTTCTCACTCAGTATACATATTAATGAAAATAAAAACCTTAGTGCACATTTACGAATAACACAATTAGTTAAAACATGTTATCACATAAAAAACGCGTGGGTTGTCAATATCCTCCTCGAACTGAGCTCTCCGTCGAGAGACAGTCCAAGCCCGTCACCGTTACTCTAGATAAAATGCACATTAATATTCTTTCTCAACACGCCAAGTGCTAAAGTTCACAATTCAATATCGACGTGAATACTTGAAATGATCAAACATATAAACATATATGACATGCATGTCCCACACCGGTGACGTTGACTGAGTCTATAATAGACTAATCCATCTAACGATCACCCTCCAGAGTATCAGTATTTGGCAAATGGACAGGTGCCCCGTTAGATCTAACTCACCCGGGTTTGCCAATCCCGGGCAACTTGGTTGTCACTCTAACTCACCCGAACCGCGACAATTCGGGCTACTTAACCAATGTCGCTCCAACTCACCCGAACCGTGACCAATTCGGGCTACTTAACCTTGGTACCAGGCATACATATGCATGTGCATCATAAGATGAATAACGACTCAAGTTAGAGTCTTAATTGGCACACAAGAATAACCAAAAATCAATAATACTCATAAAATGGCTAACATGACTCTAACCAGAGCAATCGAGCCAATCAGGCTCTTTACCACATAACACAATACCAAATAATTTTCTTATCAATTAACTAAAACTAAAATAAATGCACATTTATCGAGGGTCCACACTTCCCACAAGAGAAGGCGTTCCCGAATTATCAACTCACAAGGAAGTGATTAACTCTCTCCAAAATCTGAAGTCGGTCCCTTGCCCTTCGTCGATGGTTCTTTACCTAGAAAGGAGATGAGCAATTAAAGACAAATTAAATATAACTAACTATTAGCGTTAACATCCCTTTCATTGCTAAAAACAAATCCTAATCGAGTTCGAACGAGTCGATATTAAATAAAAATGGCATGTAACTCTTTAACATCAATTCCCAATCCCACATAACCCGTTTCAATACATTAACTAAACGAAACGATAGAAAATAAGTTTGAATTCGACATAAAAATTCTGAAATTTTCCAGCTAGCGGCAGTTTACGAGAAAAATCATAACTAATTGTAGAATAATCGGATTGAGGCGTTTCAAGTGGCTACGGAAAGCTAACGAGTTCAGCTACGTACAGAAATTAAGTTTACAAACTTTCAAGGTTAATAGCTATGTCAAAATCAGTTCGAACAGTCTGCAAATTACCCACATACCAAAAAGAAAAACCCCACAAAATTACAAAATCATGGAAGAAGGAAGCTTAATTCACACACCACTTACCTCAAAACAACTTAAAAACCACCTAGGATGAGGGTTGTAAGGGAGAATTTGATCAACAAGGGTTTCTCCTCTTCCTCTCTTCTTTCCCCTCTTTTGCTTTTCTTCTCCCGTTCTTCTCTCTCTTTTTTTTTTAACTTTAGCCTTAATAATTATATATCAGGCCATTTAAGTGGGCTGAAACTTTGGGCCACAAAATAAATAAATAAATAAATTTGGGCTTTCTAAAAAAAAATATAGTTGGACTTAATTGGGCTGGCCTTTTGGGCCATAAAAATAAATAATTAGGTTTTGGGCTTTCTAACAAAATCTAGTTGAGCTTAATTGGGCTGGCCTTTTGGGCTATAAAAATAAATAAATAGGTTTTGGGCTTTCTAAAAAAAATCTAGTTGAACTAAGATATTATAAAGTATCCCCTCCTCCAAAAAGTTTCGTCCTCGAAACATAAACGTACCTAGAGATGAAAAGAGATTTGGATGGTGTTGACGCATGACTGACTCTGGTTCCCATGTTTCTTCTTCAATTTGATCACTTCTCCATAGAATTCTCACCATAGGAATGGATTTGTTACGAAGCATTTTCTCTCGGCGATCTACAATTTGAACAGGTTGTACTTCGTACGATAGATTTTCCTTTAATACAACTGGGGGATCTTTGAGCACGTGCGAAGGATCTGGTTCATATTTTCTAAGCATAGAGACATGGAAGACATCGTGAATCTTCGACAATTCCGATGGTAGCTCAAGTCGATACGCGACACGACCAATCCTTTGCACGATCGTAAACGGGCCAATATACCTTGGACTCAACTTTCCTCGACGGCGGAATCGCAACACGCCCTTCCATGGAGAAACTTTCAGAAAAACTTTGTCTCCTTCATTAAACTCCAAATCGCGCCTCCTATTATCTGCGTAACTTTTCTGTCGATCTTGCGCTGCCTTAAGTCTGTCTCGAATAAGTTGTATTTTTGCCTTCGCATCTTCGATAAGCTCTACTTGTTCGATTTGTCTCTCGCCAACCTCATCCCAAAAGAGTGGTGTTCGACACTTTCGGCCATACAGAGCTTCGTACGGGGGCATTCCAATGCTTGAATGATAACTGTTGTTATAAGCGAATTCCACCAAAGTTACGTACTTATCCCAGCTACCTCCCAAATTCAACACCACTGCACGTAACATGTCTTCTAGTGTCTGTATAGTTCTCTCTGACTGTCCATCAGTCTGTGGATGAAACGAGGTACTGAATAGTAATTTTGTACCTAGCGCCTTCTGCAGACTAGGCCAAAAACGGGAAGTGAATCTTGGATCACGGTCAGATATGATTGACACTGGTACTCCGTGCAATCTCACGATCTCATCGACATATAACTTGGCAAGTTTCTCTAAAGATTCGTTGGTATGCACTAGAAGGAAATGTGCCGATTTCGTCAGACGATCGACAATGACCCAAATTGAGTCATGACCCTTTTGGGTTCGAGGTAAACCAGAAACAAAATCCATTGTGATGTTTTCCCATTTCCACTCAGGAATAGGTAGTGGTTGAAGCATGCCGGCTGGTTTTTGGTGCTCCGCTTTAATCTGTTGGCAAGATAAGCACTTTGATACAAATTCAGTAGTGTCCCGTTTCATACCTGGCCACCAATAATGCTCCCGAAGTGTTCTATACATTTTGGTACTACCAGGATGCATAGCATAGGCTGAAGAATGGGCTTCCTCAAGAATAGCTCTACGAACATCAAGTTCTGATGGAACACAAACACAATTTTTAAAAGTAAGAAGTCCATCATCCCGAATTTGATATTCTGTTTCTTTTCCTTGATTTAGCTTCGCCATCTTCTGTTGTAAATAAACATCGTGTGATTGTCTTTCTCGAATTTTCTCGAACAAGGTAGGTCTAACCTCGAATTTGGCGATTAAGGCAGAATCATTAGATTTTTCACAATCGAGCGAAATGTGTAAAGATTTAAATTGCTCCAACATAGGAAGATAAAAAGATTGAATCAAAGCAAGTGAGGTAGAAGACTTTCTACTCAGAGCATCTGCAACAACGTTCGCCTTGCCAGGATGATAATCGATGACTAAGTCATAGTCACTAATCAACTCCATCCATCGCCTTTGCCTGAGGTTGAGCTCCTTTTGCGTGGTGATATACTTTAAGCTCTTGTGATCAGTGAAAACCCGACAAGTTGCACCATACAGATAGTGCCTCCAGATCTTCAATGCAAAGACGATCGCAGCCAACTCTAAATCATGTGTAGGATAATTTTCTTCGTTCTTCTTCAATTGCCTTGAAGAGTAGGCAATAACCTTTCCTTCTTGCATGAGAACGCATCCTAATCCTTGTCTCGAGGCGTCGCTATAAATGGTAAATTCTCCAATCGCTGGGTCTGGCAAAGCAAGAATAGGAGCTGAAACGAGTCGTCTTTTCAATTCTTGAAATGCTTCCTCGCATTCTTCACTCCATTCAAATTTTACCCCTTTCCGAGTCAATTTAGTCAAAGATGAAGCCAATAACGAAAAGTCTTTGACAAACCATCGATAATATCCAGCTAATCCCAGAAAACTACGAATCTCTGTCACGTTCTTTGGACGCTCCCAATCTAGTATAGCTTGAAACTTCACTGGATCGACGTAGATTCCTTCTTTAGAAATGTGATGACCCAAAAAGCTTACCTCGCGAAGCCAAAATTCACACTTCGAGAATTTAGCATAAAGCTGATTTTCTCTGAGAATGTTCAGAGCAATTCTTAGATGATGAGAATGCTCGTCGTCCGATTTAGAATAAATAAGAATGTCATCAATGAAGATGATGACAAACTTATCTAAGTACGGCCGAAAGACCCGATTCATAAGATCCATAAAAGCTGCAGGAGCATTTGTGAGTTCAAAAGGCATAACACAGAATTCAAAATGACCGTATCTGGTTCGAAAAGCAGACTTAGGGATATCAGATTCCCTAATCTTGAGTTGGTGATAACCGGATCGCAAATCAATTTTTGAGAACACAGTTGCTCCTTGCAATTGATCAAACAGATCATCGATTCTTGGAAGAGGATATTTGTTCTTGATTGTCACCTTGTTCAATTGACGGTAGTCGACACATAGACGAAGTGATCCATCTTTCTTCTTGACAAAAAGAACTGGAGCACCCCATGGAAATGTGCTAGGTCGTATGAAACCCTTCTCCAATAATTCCCCAAGTTGTGTCTGGAGTTCCTTAAGCTCAGCAGGCGACATTCGATATGGAGTAATCGATATAGGTGTGATTCCAGGAAGTACGTCAATGAAAAAATCAATCTCTCGATTCGGAGGTTGTCCTGGTAAGTCTTCGGGATAGACATCAGGAAATTCATTCACGATTGGGATGTCATCTAGTTTAGTTTCAGAAAGAGAAGTATCGATGACAAATGCCAAGAATGCCTCACAACCCTTACGCATTAATTTATGCGCAGTCAACATTGAAATAAAAGAGAGGGATCTCGTTTGAAGTTTACCCTCAAAAACAAGTTCTGAGAATCCTGGTCTACGAAAAATAACAAGCTTCTCGTGGCAATCGAGAATTGCATGATGAGAAGAAAGCCAATCCATGCCAAGAATAACATCAAGATCAATCAAAGGCAATGGTATCAATTCAGCCTCTAAAATGACATCTTTGATCTTCAATGGACAACCAAGGAATACCGAATCCGAATTAGACGCTCTCCAAGAGGGGTATGAACGATGATTCCAGGTGACAAATGAGAGATAGGATAATCTAAGATCGCAGTAAGATCATCTCGGATATAAGACCTATCAGAACTTGGGTCAAATAAAGCGTAGACCTGATGGTCTCCCACAAACACATGGCCTAAAGAAGCAATATTAGGTGAGATTGTGATTTAAAAAATTTGAAAAGATAGAATTTCTTACGAATGTTTTATTCGTAATCAAGTGGCATAACAAGGCGGGGTTAGATTTAGCATGTGAAAATACTCAAATTATAAATTACCTGTCACAACCTTCGGATCTGAGCGAGCCTCTTCTTGGGAAATATGAAATACTCTAGTTTGCTTCCTTCCTTGCATAGGTGATTGAGTACTAGGGCCGCTTGAGACATCGGGCACTCTGGTAACTGCAGATCGAGTATCTCTGGGTGTAGAATATGTTAGTTTACCACGAAACTGACCAGAACCCTGACTGCTCGTTCCCATAAGCTGAGGACAAGAACTTCGCATATGCCCCGGCTGTCGACACTGAAAACATACTTGAGGAGCCTTACAGGGGCCGTCATGATATTTTAGGCAATTCTGGCACTTGCGATTTTCACCAACCGATCCAGAGACATTGCTCCCGCCTCTACTAAACTGCTCCCGAGGTTGAGGAAAACTAATAGATGCCGAACTTGGTGCGCCACGCGAAGATCCCACACCCCTATACACCTTCGATGCATTTCCTAGAAATGCGCTCCCTTGCCTTTTCTTTTGAGATCGTTCTGCAAGCTTATGTCTCGCCTGAACTAAACCTTCTACCCTCAGGGCTTCTTCTACGAGATCGTCAAGACTCTCGTACTTGTCTCCGGACTTGATGCGATCTCGAATATTTAAATTAAAACCATCTCGCAATTCCAGAAATTTGCTTTCGTACTCAACGACCGACATAATGCCTTGAAAGAGGTTGAAGAACTCCTTTCTCTTCTGATCCTTGATGTACTGAGAGAAGTATCGATCTTTGAATCGTTCCACAAAGATAGCCCACGTAATAGTAACCGAAGATGTCTCTTTTAGATTCTGCCACCATCGTCGTGCATCTGGGCCTAACAGCTTGGTCGCAATGACCACACGATAACATTCTTCAATCATCAAGGTGTCAAAGGTCTCTGTAATCTCCTTTAACCATGCCCCCGCTTTAGAAGCATCTCTTGCACCGTCAAATTTCGAAGTCCCCATGTTTTCAACTGCTTTCACCAAATCAGGTATAAAAAGTGCACCTCGAGAAGCAGAACCTCCTAAAGCCATTTCTGGAGTAAAAACTGGTACATTAGATGTAGGTCGAATCAATTCATTAGCACGAAGAACCTCTTCAGTGACAGTCGTAGTTGAATGAGCCGTTGTAGGTGGTGGAACACCATGTATTCGAATGTGATCATAATACAATTGGTACTGCTCGGGTGTCATCATGTGCTCAACCCGCAACTGGGCCCGTGGTTGCTCTACCTGGGAAACTGGCACCCTATGATCAGAATTGATAGGGTCCATAACCGTCGGAGGAATGACATGATCAGAAGAAACATGTCCTCGAGGTCCACGAGGAACAGAAGAGAGTAGAGGACTCGGAGGATCACGAGGAGCGTGTCCTCGACCTCGACCTCGACCTCGACCTCGAACTGGAGGTGCCATAATGACTGAAAGGAAGAAAGGAAAGAAAATGCAAGGTCAACGTCAAGGCAATACGATACCTTAGGATGACATAGAAACAAAGTTGGACTCATTGGCTTGACACAAAAAGAATGAGAATCATAAAACCAGGCTCTGATACCAAGAAAGTTGTCACGCCCCGACCCCAGACAGAACGCGACAACCGCCACGTTAACCATAAATTTCGCAGAATGGGTGCACTCCACTCCACAAAGTTTATAGAAAACGTAAGGCTTGCTATCAAGTACCTGTAGAGCTGAACAACTGATAACAACGGGTACAACCCGAGGACATCATATCAAAAAGTATCAACAAGGATTTACAAAGGTACAAAATACAACGGTGTAACTTAGTTTAAAGAAAATATACATGAACGATATAACATCGCGAAGTACAAAAAGAACATCAAGGGGGTCACCAAATATAAACTATACAATCTCGCCAATGAATCCGTCAATTTACATAAAAGAGAAAGTACCCAAAACACGGATTGGATGATGAGCAAACGATAGGCAAACCTCCAACCAAAACGATATCAACAGCCTGAAAAGGAAAGAATGATGGGGGGTGAGCAAAACCACTAGCTCAGTGAGGTGATAAGCCGGTCACCCCGACCCTTATACGAAGCATATACTCCCACTCGTGGTTCATAACATAAAATCCCACATTTCGTCCCACAATAACTATTTCTCACTCAGTATACATATTAATGAAAATAAAAACCTTAGTGCACATTTACGAATAACACAATTAGTTAAAACATGTTATCACATAAAAAACGCGTGGGTTGTCAATATCCTCCTCGAACTGAGCTCTCCGTCGAGAGACAGTCCAAGCCCGTCACCGTTACTCTAGATAAAATGCACATTAATATTCTTTCTCAACACGCCAAGTGCTAAAGTTCACAATTCAATATCGACGTGAATACTTGAAATGATCAAACATATAAACATATATGACATGCATGTCCCACACCGGTGACGTTGACTGAGTCTATAATAGACTAATCCATCTAACGATCACCCTCCAGAGTATCAGTATTTGGCAAATGGACAGGTGCCCCGTTAGATCTAACTCACCCGGGTTTGCCAATCCCGGGCAACTTGGTTGTCACTCTAACTCACCCGAACCGCGACAATTCGGGCTACTTAACCAATGTCGCTCCAACTCACCCGAACCGTGACCAATTCGGGCTACTTAACCTTGGTACCAGGCATACATATGCATGTGCATCATAAGATGAATAACGACTCAAGTTAGAGTCTTAATTGGCACACAAGAATAACCAAAAATCAATAATACTCATAAAATGGCTAACATGACTCTAACCAGAGCAATCGAGCCAATCAGGCTCTTTACCACATAACACAATACCAAATAATTTTCTTATCAATTAACTAAAACTAAAATAAATGCACATTTATCGAGGGTCCACACTTCCCACAAGAGAAGGCGTTCCCGAATTATCAACTCACAAGGAAGTGATTAACTCTCTCCGAAATCTGAAGTCGGTCCCTTGCCCTTCGTCGATGGTTCTTTACCTAGAAAGGAGATGAGCAATTAAAGACAAATTAAATATAACTAACTATTAGCGTTAACATCCCTTTCATTGCTAAAAACAAATCCTAATCGAGTTCGAACGAGTCGATATTAAATAAAAATGGCATGTAACTCTTTAACATCAATTCCCAATCCCACATAACCCGTTTCAATACATTAACTAAACGAAACGATAGAAAATAAGTTTGAATTCGACATAAAAATTCTGAAATTTTCCAGCTAGCGGCAGTTTACGAGAAAAATCATAACTAATTGTAGAATAATCGGATTGAGGCGTTTCAAGTGGCTACGGAAAGCTAACGAGTTCAGCTACGTACAGAAATTAAGTTTACAAACTTTCAAGGTTAATAGCTATGTCAAAATCAGTTCGAACAGTCTGCAAATTACCCACATACCAAAAAGAAAAACCCCACAAAATTACAAAATCATGGAAGAAGGAAGCTTAATTCACACACCACTTACCTCAAAACAACTTAAAAACCACCTAGGATGAGGGTTGTAAGGGAGAATTTGATCAACAAGGGTTTCTCCTCTTCCTCTCTTCTTTCCCCTCTTTTGCTTTTCTTCTCCCGTTCTTCTCTCTCTTTTTTTTTTTAACTTTAGCCTTAATAATTATATATCAGGCCATTTAAGTGGGCTGAAACTTTGGGCCACAAAATAAATAAATAAATAAATTTGGGCTTTCTAAAAAAAAATATAGTTGGGCTTAATTGGGCTGGCCTTTTGGGCCATAAAAATAAATAATTAGGTTTTGGGCTTTCTAACAAAATCTAGTTGAGCTTAATTGGGCTGACCTTTTGGGCTATAAAAATAAATAAATAGGTTTTGGGCTTTCTAAAAAAAATCTAGTTGAACTAAGATATTATATTTTTCGAGTATAAAAATGCTAGGAAGCATGCGCCATAGAGTCACTAAAGTCAAAGTGCAGAGCTGATTCTACTCCCTGGGCCAAGTCAAGAACTCTTTGAAGTGAGCATTTTTTTTCCATTTTTATGGTAAAATTAGTTGTTAGACATGAGAATATAGTTGGAGAACATGTCTTCAGAGTATAAAAATGCTAGGAAGCTTCCACCATAGAGTCACTAAAAACTGACAGTGCAGAGCTGATTCTACAACGTGAGCTAGGTCAAGAACTCCTTGAAGTGAGCATTTTATTGCCATTTTTATGATCAAATTAGTTATTAGACATGAGAATATAGTTGGAGAACATATTTTTAGTGTATAAAAATGCTAGGAAGCATGCGTCATAGAGTCACTAAAATTCCAATGTGCAGAGCTGATTCTACTCGGTGATCATTTTATTGCCATTTTTATGATCAAATTAGTTATTAGACATGAGAATATATTTAGACAACATGTTTTCAGAGTATAAAAAAACTAAGAAGCTTGCGTCATAGAGTTACTAAAAAGCCAAAGTGCGGAGCTAATTCTACTATGTGAGCCAGGTCAAAAATTCCTTGAAGTGAGAGTTTTCTTGATATTTTTATGGTCAACTTAGTCATTATACATGAGTATATAGTTGGAGAACATGTTTTCAAAGAATATAACTAATACAAAGCTTGCGCCATAGAGTCACTAAAAACACACAGTGCAGAGCTGATTCTACTCCGGTAGTCAGGTCAAGAAGTCCTTGTTATTAGACATGAGAATATAGATGGACAACATGTTTTCAGAGTATAAAAATACTAGGAATCTTGTGTCATAGAATTACTAACAGGCCAAAGTGCGGAGCTGATTCAACTCTGTGAGTCAGGTAAAAAATTCCTTGAAGTGAGAGTTTTCTTGATATTTTTATGGTCAAATTAGTTATTATACATGAGTATATAGTTGGAGAACATGTTTTCAAAGAATATAACTACTACGAAGCTTGCGCCATAGAGTCACTAAAAACATACCGTGCAGAGCTGATTTTACTCCGTGAGTCAGGTCAAGAACTCCTTGAAGTGAGCATTTTGTTGTCATTTTTATGGTCAAATTAATTATTAGACATGAGAATACTGTTGGAGAACATGTTTTCAGAGTATAAAAATTCTAGTAAGCTTGCACCGTAGAGTCACAAAAAACTCACAGTGCAGAGCAGATTCTACTACGTGTGCTAAGTCAAAAACTCTTTGAAGTGAGCTTTTTCTTGCCATTTTTATGGTCAAATTAGTTATTAGACATGAGAATATAGTTGGAAAACATGTTTTCATAGTATAAAAATTCTAGGAAGCTTGCACCATTGAGTCACTAAAACGTCAAATTTTAGTGCTGATTCTACTCCGTGAGCCAGGTCAAGAAGTCCTTGAAGTGAGCATTTTCTCATTCAATTTTTATGGTCAAATTAGTTATTAGATATGAGTATATAGTTGGAGAAAATGTATTTAGATTATATAAATGCTACTAAGCTTGCACCATAGAGTCACTAAAAACACACAGTGTAGAGCTGATTCTACTCCGTGAGCCAGGTCAAGAACTCCTTGAAGTGAGCATTTTCTTTCCATTTTTATGGTAAAATTAGTTATTAGAAATGAGAATATAGTTGGAGAACATGTTTTCAATGTATAAAAATGCTAGGAAGCCTCCACCATAGAGTCACTAAAAACTGACAATGTAGAGCAGATTCTACTCCTTGAGCCAGGTCAAGAACTCCTTAAAGTGAGCATTTTATTGCCATTTTTATGATCAAATTAGTTATTAGACATGAGAATATAGTTGGAGAACATGTTTTCAGAGTATAAAAATGCTAAGAAGCTTGCGTCATAGAGTCACTAAAAAGCCAAAGTGCAGTGCTGATTCTACTCCGTGAGCCAGGTAAAAAATTCCTTGAAGTGAGTGTTTTCTTTATATTTTTATGGTCAAATTAGTTATTATACATGAGTATCTAGTTGAAGAACATGTGTTCGTAGCTAGTTGACTTAGGGTTGAGAGATGAAAGATTATGGTATAGCTGAACTAAGAATGATCACAATCAAACATAAAGAACCAATAAGACAATTGAGAGATGGGAATGCAACCAAAAACCTTAACCAATTTTTATTACTCTCCTCTAGAACAACACCCGTAAAACACTTCCATTACAAGTGTAATGTCTATTGTGAAAATGAGTAACATTCTTCTTTATCTTGAGAAACTATTTGTATTGTTGACAAACCCTAATGATTATCGAATCTTGTGATACCACATGGACGAAGACAAGCAACCATCAATGGAGCTGGCTGATACACCGACGACTTTTTGGGGCTGATCCAATGGGCTATCTGATGTTTTGTAGACTGCTGCAGGCCTCCCTTTGTCCTTTGTTTGCTTCCCATTGGTGTACGAAGAGGGATGTACCTTTCGTGTGCTGTCTTCTAGTTGGGAGTGCTGCCCAAGACATCCTTCTTACCATTATTGTTGTCTTCTAACCTGCCACCACTAGCCTTTCTTCACAGTCATGTCTGTACTTTGCCCAGCAGGTCTGATGATCCTTCCAATCGTCGGATAGGTTGGTTTCAGAGATTATGTTGTTCGTCCGACTCCCTGGATAACTCCTACGGCTTCGGAGCTGAGGTGTCCTGCTGAGAAGTCTTCATTTTCTATCTTCTTAATGGGCTTCATGCTTTTCTGCTCTCTTCTGATCACGCCCTTCTGGGTTCCTTGGCCTTTACCGATGGGTTTTTCTCTTGGGCTTCTTCTCGGTTATTCCCCGGGTTATGTATCTTGGGCCTGGGCGATGTTCTGGGCCTTCATCATCATCCTGCAAGTTTATCCTTTCTTCTTGTTCTTGTGCCTCTTAACAGTTGGGCCTTTTGCTTGTGATAGGTGATGAGCGTTTTCTCAACACACAATATTAATCCGAAAGTATGAAGGATGCTATTGATGCTTTGATAAGCGACCAAGTGATTATCGAACCCAAAAGATGTATTATTAAAATTTAATTAAATTCTAACTTATTAAGACTATTATGACAAAATAATTATGTGATTAAGTAACTAATAACTAATAATTAAAAGAACAATTAAAATGAATAAACAGTAGAGATTGAATGAAAGTGAATAAGTGAGAAGATAGGTAATCCATCGGGCCATCCAATTTTACTTATTAATTTTCCTTCCATGTATCAATGTCTGACTCTGCCTGTAGATTATAGACGCATCACTAAGCCATGCAAATCTACTCTATAGACACAAGTAAATAAGCGTGTGCCACGTGTGAATATCCTTGAAGCAAGATATATAATTCACCCCCTTTCTAGATACTATCAACATTAATTATTTCCCGTGCACTTAGTACTCTAACCCGATATCATCTCCCTTTATAGGTACTATGATGTTATACTCTTTGTCCTACTTATTAACCCGACTAATATTCAATTAACAAGTATTTATATAAGATAGTTCTAATGAGACTTCGGAGTCCCCTCACTTAGAATCATAACATTGAATTCTGCTCAGTAGTGAACGCACTCAATCAATAACCTAGATATGTATTCAGACTCTACATAATAGTTAATCATAAATAAAATAACTCTGAGTATGAATTAATAAAGCATAGTCTTATATAAAATAAACCACAAGTAGTGTTGTACGGATTATACACACGGAAGTTCAAATAACTCATAAAACCTTCATAAAACATAGAACTACCGAAGCGGTTCTAGCCCATGATTGATCGAATAACAATCATAGTGGTTGGATAGATCTTACCCATAGTCTTGAAAATTACAAGATAAATAAAAATGCGAAGTAAACCCTAGATGCGGGCACCGTCACGTCTCTCTCCGACTTGAATCTTCACTTGATTCTCACTTGATTTGACAGACGAATCTCTCTCCAAAGCTCTGTGGACGGTGGTATGTTTTTAGAAGTTGTGTAGAATGAAGGTGGTGGTGAACTCTCTTTTCTCTTGCGTAGGTCTTCCTTTTATACTTGTGAGATCTTCTTATGGACTTAGGATGAGCTTTTTGAACAAAAACACGCAGTGAAGGTGTAAAAATTTGGATTTGGAAAGTTTTTTTGATATTGGTTCGACCAATAGGCTCGGTTGAACCACTCATAGGCTGGTCGAACTAGCCTGTTACAAATCGGCAGGATGACGGTTCAACTCGAACCATGGCCGAATCAGAATGTCATAGTCGAACCATGCTCAGCCCATCTTCATGCACTTAGTTCAACCTTGGTTAGACCAACACTCCTGGTCGAACCAAACTGTCGTGGTCGAACCGCATCCCTGGCAGCTTTTAACGCCTGGTTCGGCCATGAAGATGGTCGAACCCTCTTCTAGCTTGGTCGAACTGGCTTCCCAATGCACCTCTTCTCCGATTCCGATCACTTCAATCCTATTTTCCTTCAAAATCTGCTCGAGTAGCCTCAAACACACCTGATTCATAACTTTCCACAATATATCTCGATTCACATCGAATTAAAACCATATCACACATCATTATGACACAAATCAAGGCTCAAAACATTTGAATTTACAAACTCATCAAACCCCCAAACTTACTTGTTGGTCGTCCCGAGGAAATGAAATCCAAACCACAAGAGAGTGCAAAATTCACAAGTCCATCTAGTCAAGTACAAGTCATACCCACACATGCAATTCTATCAACTTAAAGCAAGTACCACTCGCATCATACATTTCATTCATGCAAAACATCACTCAATTATAATACAATTTGGAGTACTAAGTCATCTTGCTCACAGGATAATTGTTTACTCTCACTCTCAAGGTAAAAGATGTACACTTCAACAGGTTAGTATATACTCTCATATTCAATTCATATTCTCGCGTAACTATAACCTTGACAAAGGTCTCAAAATTAACTTATAATCATTTCGTTACTAGGATCACAAAGGACTTACTTTTAGGATGTAATGTTGGCTTTTTGGTAAAGGTAGGAATTATAGATAAAAGTGGCTAATTCACTAATAGAGAATTACCTTGGAGTTTTGCTTTTCATCAAACAGTTTCTTCCCCTTCTCCAACTCATTCTCATGATCTTCGCAATTCAACTTTTCCTTCTTCACTTGGCATCAACATCATCTTTCTTCGTAGTACAAGGGTACCAATTTTGGACACTATCCTTCTAAGCAGTCGGGGTACCGTTTCAGGCACTACCCTAACAAGTTTTAACCATTTTTCTTTTCTTTATATCGCTCAACCAATTTTCTTCATTTTCTTCAAATTCAAACTAGCATTTATTCACCTCAACTCTCTACTAATGAATAGGGTATTAAATATGGCTCATGTAAAGGATAAATAAAGGTTTTTTTTATCAAGGCTTACCAAAGAAAATGCTTTTAAAGGCTCAAAAGAGCTTGTAATTATTTATACAGTACATGGGAAGGTAAAATTTAGCTAAGTGACTCAAATAAACAATAACAGCATAAGATCATGTCCTAATAACTAATCAATTATATTTCTCACATAAGACTCCAAGCCAAGTTCCAGAATACGGTCATATGAACGATTCTCACAAGAATAAACTATCATGCATGGATGTAGCGTGATTTCAAAAGTCTCAAATTCTCACATGGGTAAATAGAATCCTAAGTACTCATAACATATAATCAAGATCAATTTCACACTAAACTCTACATATTTATCAAATTGTACATGCTTCTCATCAACAAAATAAACACATGCAGAATATAAATGCAACATACTTAGCAAATAACCCATCATAATAATCTAAATCAAGTATCTCCAACCAATTCAACCTCAAATATCAAGTATCACACCTCAATCCAATCTCAA
This sequence comes from Pogostemon cablin, assembly GCA_023678885.1. NCBI lineage: Eukaryota > Viridiplantae > Streptophyta > Magnoliopsida > Lamiales > Lamiaceae > Pogostemon > Pogostemon cablin. Next base: position 7,781,814 of record CM042974.1, read on the forward strand.
TATACGTACATGCCACTCACACCACAAATACCCATCATGTAAAGAGAAGAAGAGAAGGGGGATGAGATGAAACAGACAAAGGAAAAAAAACCAGGTGCAATCTACTTCTCTGGAGCATCATCCTCATCATCATCATTACTCATCTCCATGCGCCATCGATCAAAATCTCTGTGGAGATTATTTAGCTTCCTATCAATCTCGCGCTCATCGGCTTGATCTTTTCCAATTTTCTATCCATCTCCACATAATTAGCATGCAGCGCATTGTGTCTCATATCAAGCGCAGCATAGCTAGTGGTAAGCAAGCCCAGATGGTGGTTCATTTCTCTCTGGTTGTTGTTCAAGTTGACAAACTGCTCATTAATCAAATGAAACTGCTCCTGATAGTATGAATCAGGACCAGCCCACTGCTGCTGCGGCTGTGCTAGGTATGGTGGTGGTGGCATCGCATGCTCCTACGGTGGCTGCTCTCCCGGCATCTCAACATCCTCCTGCTCGTGCTTTCATGGCTCTACATGCTCTCCTGCATGATGATGTATCTGTGGCTCCATCTGCTACTGTGTATCATCAATAATCCTCTGCAGCTCCTGATACATCCCTGCATCATATTACTGAGCCAAAAACCTCCAATCGCCTCTCCTCAGGCATGTAACTGATATGGTCTCGTGCGCTACAGTGTTCATCATCATATTTCCCTCATTCCTGAGCGTAGTCAGAGCATCTACATCATATGGAAGCATGAAATAATAGGGTCTAGATCCTCGAACATACAACCAATCTCCATCACGATGATAGGTAAATTCTGCCTTAACACATTCACTCATGACTAAGTCCGGATCCTCAAGAATGGGCAAAATTCCAGTGAAATCCATGTTGTATGACTCAGCAATGGGAGTGATCAATTCTCCGATATTCACTCATTGAAACAAAGAATTCCTTAATCTATAAAACTACTGAATCAAATAAGAATCCACATTGAACCGCAAGCCATTTAACATGCACCACAAAGAATACAACTCTCCCTAGATAAGCATCCTTTCTCTGATCAGGCAAACAATTTATTGCTCAAGATTCTGTCCATGTACCTAGGGACGGGGTTGCGAATCAAAGTTGCACGAGCCTTCTTAGTTTTAAAGTTCATATCCTCACTAAAAATTTTATCACGGCCTTATTGTCTTGATATTTATTGTCCTCACGGCCTTATCATCTTGGTACCTCGTCCAAGTAATTTTATCAGATATATCACCCCAACGATCCTTTATCTCCCCCAATTCTCCATTTGAATGTCGAAGTTCCTAGGCAACCTCTCCTTAAGGCGTAGCTTTTTAGTAACTTCATCCTCACGAGACGGCCTATCTTGTCTTTCCTTGGAGCGTTTTCTTATTGCATTTTATACTAAAAGTCTAGCTTTTTGTATGAACAATGTTTAAACAATTTATTTGAAATGAGAATCACATGATCAAATGATTGCATCTTATAATTTATTTATATGTCGATTCAATAGTCCACTTACTTTATACTGTAGATAATATGTTGTGCGACAACACGCGAAAGATCATATTATTGGTTTCCTTATAAAGTATAAACAGATGCTCACAACCGAGATAGATGGGAACTCTCTATCGAGATGGTTGTAGTATGGTTTGGTATTAACTTGCCTTGACTATAGAATCACATTAGTGCACTTTGCGTGTATTGAGTAGGACCACTTGAGATTGTTCGACTTATACTGACTTATAGAAGAACTTGATCTCTGTTATTATGGATGTTCTTGCTCTTAATCCCTATACAATAACCTCGACACGTAGGGCAGTATGTATTTATTTGATTCATCAATGTGTGAGATTTACATGTAATTAAATCAACAAACTCGGTGAGTTGGGAAATAGCGCTATCTCTATGGTGTGCTGTTGATTGTAGAAGGAATCCGTGTCCATCACAGGTTGATGATGTCCCCTTGAGGAGCCCATAAGGATTATCATGTAAACCCTACATGTGGATTTATTTCGACATGATAATGAGGTTGAGTGGTACTACTCTCGGATGATATATTAATTAATGGAGTTGTCAGTAACTTAATTAATTAATGGACATTGAATATCTTAAACATGGGGAGACTAACTGGCTCATAATAAGAAGGAGCCCATAAAGTAATTATGGGATTAGAATGGTAGTGCAATGATAATATTTTAGTGGTATATATTTCATATTATTGGACTTAAGTATAAGCTTTGGGCTAAGCTTGGATACTTAAGCCCAATGGAGGCCCAACTCTAATTTCTCCTCCTGGTCCCTGCTGTAGCCCATATATAAGTCATCTCAGCAGCCCATATTTGTGTAACTTTTGGTGGAGTTTTGTGTTAATTAGGAGAGATGTGTACAGGCTGATAAATATGTGGAAATGAGCTTAAATGTATGTGAAACAGGTTAAAAACAGAGCAAAACGGGCTGAAAAACACCCAATTCGAGTTGCATGGTCTTACTCGACCTGCAACTCGAGTCGAGCTGAAGCTCGAGCAAATGATGGAATTGTCCAGTAGCTCAACTCGAGTTGCAAGGTCTAACTCGACTTGCAACTCGGTCGAGTTAGGTGCCGAGGAAATTTAAGCTTCTGACACGAGTAGACAGGTGAGAACTCAAGTTATCTTACTCAAGTTGAGCTGAAGTCAGGGCAAGTCGAGCAGCAAATCGAGCTGGGGCAGAGCAGCGTCCAAAATCATCTAGTGAGCTAACTCGAGTTGCAAGGTCCAACTCGACTTACAACTCGAGTCGAGCTAGGGTTGAAAAACCATCCAGTTTGTAGAGCCATGCAACTCGACTTGACAGACAGTAGCTCGAGTTAGCTACTCGAGTCGAGCTGGGTAAAAAGCAGGAAAAAGTCAAAAAATTCCAGAAGCTTCTAGAAGCACCCTAAGGCGTATAAATGCACAATTCGTGCGAAAATTATAGGGGGCCTCATTTGATAGTTATTTTGGAGATCAACACACACACTCTCTCACCACCATTTCACACACTCCATCCGATCCATCTCTTCCACCCTTCAATTCATCCATCCACTCAACTTGATCTTCATCAATCCATCATCCAATCCATCCATCCACCATTTGAGAAGAGGAAAGCTTCAAGGATTGAAGGAGTTAGCATATTGAAGTGAAGGAAGGTTTCTCAATGAAAGGGAAGCCAATCTACTTTTCATTTGTTGATTTTCTTCTTATTTTGGCTCAAATGGAGCAAAGCTTGATTTGTAATGATATAATCACAATGTGTAGTGGCTAGTCCTATAGTAGGGCTAATCATATGATTGGTTGAGAAGAATGCTAGATATGTAGGATTTGAGATGTTGAATTGAGTTAATTTTGGACTTCCCTTTTTGATTAATGATTCATGTTTCATTTCAATATTTGTGTGATGAAATTCTCTTTTCATGGTATTAGGATGACCATTCCAATAATATGATGAGTGGTTTAATTGAATCATATATTAAGATGTGCATGCATGTTAGTGTGAGGGGAAGTAAGCCATACCCTTCTTGTGCTTAGAACACTCATAGGGGGACACTTAAGAAATTGAGTGAAAAGAACCAACTTATGATCATAGTACCTTAAGGGAATTGAGAGTAAGACAATCCTATGTGATTTAGACATGTAAAAGAGTCAAGAACCTAGTTACCTTAGCCATAGGGATTAGGGGTAAAATTGTGATTGCTTTTAGTCCACAAATTAATAAAGTTCACCATCAAGAGTTTTGTATATCTAGCTAGAGTCTTAACCATGATTATGATTTGCCTTGCTCTCTTCTCAAGTGAATTCTACCTCCATTCCATTAATCATTTGTGTGTTGTTTGATCCATTACTTGTTTAGTTCAAATTCTTAGTTAATTGATTAGAATAATTAGTAGCTTAAACAATCAACCTTCAATCTACCATTCTTATAAAGCATAAATTGATGGAAAATCTGGATACAACCTAGAATTAACTTTCCCTTGGGACGACATTATTATAAATTTTATACTTGGTCACATGTGTACTCGACTATAGAGTCTCTTACTCTTACACATTTTTACTAGAAATGAGACTAAGAACATGGCGCCGCTGCCGGAAAAATGTTAAACTTTTGGTTGTAACGAGTTTGAAGTTGATTAGTTTTGATAAGGATATTTCTTTTATTTGTTTACTTGTTTACTTGTCTTGGTTACTTGGAGAACTAATTTGGAAATTCTTTTTGGTACATGCAAACGCGTTCAAGGTCTTAATCTATTGAACCTTTGAACTTGTAATTAGAAGCTACCTTAAGAAGACAAAGACGAGGAGTGTTGGAGCCTACAGAGGAAAGTATGAAAGAAGTAAGGGATAATGCAAACATGGTTGATGAAGAAGGCAATATGAGGAATTTTCATAGAGTTAATAATGTTAGAGGAGGTTATAATAATCCGAAATTTGTGCCACAAGCTTATGCTCAACAAATGCACTTGCAAAACCAGCAAATGCAAGCTACTATTCAAAACTTGATGGCACAACAAGAAGTAAGGAATAATCCTCCGGTGGTGCAAAATCAACCACGTGGAAATGGAAACAATGGAGCGGGAATGAATGTCCATGATCACTTCTAACCGCAATATGAGAATTATGGAATAGGCCTGCCATTGAATGTGAATAATTTTGAGATCAAGACGGGATTGATCAACATGGTGCAAGCAAATCAATTTTGTGGTAGTGCTATGGAGGATCCGAACTCTCACTTAGCCCAATTTACGGAGTTAGCCAACACAATAAAGATAAATGGTGTGAGTGAGGATGTTGTTAAAATGAAGCTTTTCTCGAGCTAAAGCTTGGTATCATACTATACCACCGGGATCCTACACCACATGGAGAGAGTTGGCACAAAGGTTCTTGAGCAAGTATTTTCCCCCTTCAAAGATGTTGCATCTCAAAGGGCAAATCTTTCAATTCAAGCAATTCCCACTTGAGACATTTAGTGAAGCATGGGACCAATTCAAAGAGATGCTAAGGAAGTTTCCACAACACGAATTCCTTGAAGAAAAACAAATATGATTTTTCTATGCCGGTTTACATGGAAGTGAGATGATGCTTATTAATGCTTCGGCGGGAGGTTCAATATTGGGGCAAACTCCAGAAAGAGCAATTGCCATATGTGAGGAAGTAGCTTTGAATACGGGTCAATGGCCCATGGATCGTGCACCGGGAATGTATGAAAGGGAGAGAATTGCTAAGATGGAAGAAATGTACTTGCAACAAGTGAAAAAGTTGGAAATGCCTAAGAAAGATATGACCGACAAGGCGATCACGGAGATATTAAAGAGGATGAATGCTAATATGCAAGTGTCTCCAAATTCGTCATCTATGGTGAATCAACAAGTGCTTGCAAGTCCTCAACAAGGTATGTCATTGCCTTTGATGAATCAACAAGTGTTTCGTAATCTTCAACAATGCATGACGATGCCTAATATGGGTCAATCTTCTCAAAGTTATCAAATACCTACATCCATGCCTCAACAAGGTATGTCCTCTAATTTTGGAAATCAAGATACATGGTGTCTGCTGGAGATGACACTTGAGGAAGTTGCCTTCATGCAAGGAAGGAACTTTCAAGGAAATTATGGTGATAATTTTGGAAATCATCGAGGAGGATATCCACAAAGGCAAGGAGGATGGGGACAAGGTAATTTTCAAGGGAATTTTAACCAACCAAGTAGGTATGAGAATTTGTCTTATGGAAATCAAGGGAATGCCCTTACTCTCCCACCGGGAATCAATCCGGGAGAGAAATCTTCTAATGGTGAAGGGAAGCCTACGGTGGAGGATCAAGTTACTAAAATGTTTGAATTCAAGAATGAAGATAAAGAAGAAAGAAGGCAAAGAGATGAGGTGAATGATAAGAGTATCAAAGCCTTAGAGACACAAATGAGTCAAATGGCAAGTGAAAGGGGGATGTTCATCGACAAGGGAAATTTCTATCTACAACCATTACTAATCCGAAGGAGCAATGCAAGGCTATTGAACTTCGTAGTGGATCAAAATACGAAGGGCCTTCTATGCCAACGGAAGTAGAGGAGGTAGAGTGTAAAGTTGAGCTTATGGAAGATTGGATGAAGAAGGGAAAGAGAAAGAAGTTGAAATAGTTGAAAAGGATGAAAGTACCCCTATACTTGAAGAAGAAAAGGTTAAGTCTCCAAAGAAATGAGAAAGATGTAGAGAAGCAAAACGTAGAGAGAAAGAAGAGAAGTTTGAAAGGGATGAATGGGGAATCCCTAAGTTGCCCGTTGCAACCCCGTTCCCACAAAGATGCTTGAAAAAGGGATTAGAAGAGAAATTTGCCAAATTTGTTGAAATGTTGAAGAAGATACATGTGAATATTCCTTTTGTGGAGGCTTTACTACAAATGCCCAACTACTCCAAGTTTTTGAAGGATATCTTGTCAAAGAAAAGAAGCTTGGGAGAGTTTGAAACGGTGAACCTTAAGGAGGAATGTAGTGCGATCTTACAAAAGAAACTTCCCACTAAATTGAAAGATCCGGGGAGTTTTACAATTCCATGTGAGATGGGAGAGCATGAAAACTACAAAGCCTTATGTGATTTGGAGGCTAGTATTAACTTGATGCCCTTGTCAATCTTCAAAAAGTTGGGCATTGGTGAGGTCAAACCGACGTCGGTTACACTTCAACTCGCCGACCGGTTGTTGACATATCCAAAGGGCATTGTGGAGGATATTTTGATCAAAGTTGGCAAATTCGTATACCCCGTTGATTTTGTAGTATTAGACATGGATGAGGATTCGAATGTGCCATTAATACTTGGTCGTCCATTTCTTGCCACGGGGAAGACACTGATAGATGTGGAGAAAGGAGGGCTCACTATAGTGATATTTTCATTAAGAGAGGCTATGAGGTATCCACGGAACAAGGAAGAATGTAGAAGATTGGAGGTTGTGGATAACATTGTAGAAGAACATATGTATCATCTTCACTCCAAGGATTCATTGGAAATTATCATAAGCCATTCTTACTCAATTGTATCTTTAAAATCTAAATCCTCTTTTGTTTGGAAAATGATGAAATGATTGATTATTTACATGATTTAAATGCTTGCAGAGCACTCACGAATGAGGAAGCTAAGGAAGCAAAGGTGGAAAAACTTGATGAAGGACCAAAAGATGAAGTGCAAGAGAAGAAGAAGATGGAGTTGAAACCATTGCCGGAGCATTTGAAGTATGCTTACTTGGAAGAGAATGAAATGTATCCAGTAATTGTATCCTCTTCCCTTAATGATTTAGAATTAGAAAAGTTATTAAGAGTTTTGAGAGAGCATAAATCCTCTATTGGTTGGAGCATAAAAGATTTGAAAGGTATTAGCCCATCTATATGCATGCATAAAATTCATTTGATTGATGATGAGAAGTCTTGTGTGCAAAACCAACGTAGATTAAATCCTATAATACAAGAAGTGGTAAGAAAGGAGGTGTTAAAATGGCTTGATGCGGGAATAATCTTTCCAATAAGTCTTGTATGACTATTATTAGATCCGATACAAATGAAATGATTGCCACTAGAACTATCACGGGTTGGAGAGTGTGTGTAGACTATCGTAAACTAAATGAAAACACTAGGAAAAATCATTTTTCATTGCCATTCATAGATCAAATGTTGGATCGTCTTGCGGGACATGAGTATTATTGTTTAATTGATGGTTATTCTGGGTACAATCAAATATTGATTGCATCAGAAGATCAAGAGAAGACAACGTTCACATGTCCCTATGGTACGCTTGCATTTAGAATGATGCCGTTTGGTCTATGTAATGCCTCTGCCACTTTTCAGCATTGTATGATGGCTATCTTCGATGGTTTAATTGAAAATATAATGGAGGTGTTTATGGACGATTTTTCCGTGTATGGTTCCTCCTATGATATATGCTTGACTAATCTCACCATTGTGTTACAGAGATGTGAAGAGTCGAATGTTGTACTAAATTGGAAAAAGTGTCATTTTATGGTGACCGATGTGATAGTATTGGGGCACCATATTTCAAAGCATGGGTTAAAAGTGGATAAAGCCAAAGTGATAGCTATAGAACGTCTTTTCTCTTCTACTAGTGAGAAGGGAGTGAGATCGTTCTTAGGCCATGCGGGCTTCTATAGATGCTTCATTAAGGATTTTTCTAAAATTGCTAAACCTCTTTGTAAATTGCTTGAAAAAGATTGTCCATTTAACTTTGATGATGAATGTCGTGTATCATTTCAGGTGCTAAAGGATGCTCTCACCTCATCGCCAATACTCATCACCCTGGATTGAAGCTTTCAATTTGAATTGCATTGTGATGCTAGTGATCAATCCATCGGAGTGGTGTTGGGCCAAATAAGGGAGAAGAAGTTTAGAGCAATTTATTATGCCTCGAAGACATTGAATTCATGCCAAGTCAATTACACCACAATGGAGAAGGAATTTTTAGCCGTTGTATATGCTTTTGAGAAGTTTCGACCATACTTGGTTGGAACACAAACAATTGTTTACACAGATCACGCGGCTATAAAATACCTCATGAGTAAGAAAGATGCTAAACAACGTTTAATCCGTTGGGTGTTGCTTTTGTAGGAATTTGATTTGGTGATCAAGGATAAGAAAGGCGTGGAGAATGTGATCGCGGACCATTTGTCTAGATTGGAAAATGGAGGTGAGAATGAAGACTTGAAGACAATTGGAGATGAGTTCCCGGATGAGAAAATTTTGCTCTTGGAGGTTGAGCAAGTGTGTTCTCTCATTGTGAATGTGCCGCCTTGGTATGCCGACTATGTCAACTATATTGTTTGTGGAATCGAGCCCACATTGCTTAATGAGTACAAGGAGAAGAAGTTTCAAGTTGAAGTGAAGAAGTATTTGTGGGATGAGCCATATTTGTTTAAAATTTGTAATGATGGAGTAATAAGGAGATGTGTGGCCGAGGAAGAAGTCATGGGGATTCTTGAGCTTTGTCATTCGTCTTTGTGTGGAGGTCACTTCGCTCATCAAAAGACGGGGGCTAAAGATGCAAATAAGTTTGTGGATAAGTGTGATAGATGCCAAATGATAGGGGGAATAGGTAAGAGAGATGAAATGCCCATGACGTTAAGGATTGATGTGGAAATATTTTATGTTTGGGGCATTAATTTTATAGGACTATTTCCCTCGTCAAAAGGATATTTGTACATCTTGCTAGCCGTGGATTATGTGTCAAAGTGGGTGAAGGCAATCCCCAATAAGACAAATGATGCTTTGATTGTGAAAAGGTTCTTGAAAAGAATATTTTTGCTTGGTTTGGAGTTCCACGATCTTTAGTGAGTGATGGAGGATCACACTTCGTAAACAAGTTGATGGAGAGTTTGTTGAAGAGATGTGGAGTGAAGCATCGAGTGGCTACACCTTACCACCCTCAAGCAAATGGTTTGGCAGAGGTCTCAAACCGCCAAATCAAGTTAGTTTTGGAAAAGACCATCAATAGAGGGAGGAAGGATTGGTTGGACAAGCTTGATGATGGCTTATGGGCCTATCGGACGGCTTTTAAGACCATTCTTGGTGTGTCACCGTATCAATTGGTCTATGGTAAAGCTTTTCATCTCCCTGTGGAATTGGAACATCGTGCATTGTGGGCTATTAAACGCCTCAACATGGATGAAAGGGAGAGTGGTCAAGCAAGGTTGTTTAAGTTAGTAGAGTTGGAGGAGTTTAGAGGAAGAGCATTTGATAACTCAATCATTTACAAGGAGAATATAAAGAGATGGCATGATGCTAAGGTCAAGGAAAAGACGTTTGCTCCTGGGGACAAAGTTCTTGTATTCAATTCGAGGCTCAAGTTGTTTCCCATAAAGCTTAAGTCTAAATGGATAGGGCCATATGAAGTGATTGAGGTGTTAAGTGGACATACGTTGAAGCTCAAAGGTCCCAACAATGAGTTTGTAGTGAATGATCATAGGGTGAAACAATACATATCTCCTTCTCAAAAGGAGATAGTGTATGTGGATACTCTCTCTTTTTGAAACTCTTTGAGTGCTTAGTAGAGTAGGTTTTATTTTATATTTGTTTTTAGTTGTCTTTTCTTGAAATTTTTGGTATGTAGGTGGATTGTACTCATGGAGAAAAATACATATGGAGAAGACGAAATGTGTTCGATTTGGAATGAAGAGGTATGTCCCACTACTCTTTACAAACTTAAATTAAACACGTGTTAATTTAAGTTTGGGGGGAGAGTGCGTGGTGTTCATACTTGAATTTTGGGAAGTGCACATTCGTCATCACAAGGTAATTTAATGATGATCATTGGTGGAAACTACAAGGGTAAGTCTCACCACTTTTTGCAAACTTAATTCTCAACTTGTTTCGATTTAAGTTTGGGGGGATAGTGCGTGGTGTACCTTACCACTTGTGTATGCTTGAGGGATTGTGTTGATAGAGTGATTATCTTGATTTTCTTGGGTAAAATTGGGTCAATTTAAAAAATTTTCTCATGAGTATGGTTATAATATTGGGAAAAATTGGTTGTGTTGAAGTGCATGGTAGTCTTTATATTTATTACAAGTGTTGAGCTAATGGTTTTTGATGAGTTGATGAGCATGAATGAAGTATAGTGGAAGCATGAATTGAGCACCGAAGATTAAATCAAGAAATCGTTGCAATTCGGATGCTCATGCCAACCATTGCCATTCTCAAATGTTTAAGGGAGTTCACTCTACATCTTATCACTTTTAATTGCTTGACATGAATTGATATTGATTTGGAGTGTAGTGGAATAGAATGCTACTTCACGTGTTATGTTTGTGGGAGGTACTTTCGTAATCTAAGATTTCATTTTCAATTAAGGATGGGATGATTGTTGAGCTTATATGTAATGGATGATGAGTTGATATGCTTTAAATTCAAGTGATGGATGATTGTGGTCATGCATGTTGTGTGCTTTTGTTATGATTTTAGTTTGGTGAGTCTTTTCTTATATGTATGTGTGAATTCTTATTCTTGTATAGGAATGCTTGGTGGTATGTTTTCGGGAAGGTGTTGAGTATTTTTGAATGTGAGCTATGATGCATTGTTTGTGATGAGTGATGACAAGCATGTTAATGATTTCTACTTGTTGAAATTGTGACATGAATTACATAATTTGTTCAATTTTGAGAAGTATGAAGGGTAATTAGGTTTCTTTTGATCCAAGCAAAAGCTTGTGAGAATTGAGCCTCAACCGTGCCTCCATGGTAAATTCTTGATGAGAGGACCAGTTGTATTTAGACAAACTAGAACTTGCTCATGGACTATAGGAACGAAGCCTGAATGGTTGAAATTTGTGATATGATCTTAGGCCATCCTTGTTAAATGAAGTCATAGCCATAAAATTCCTTACCAAAAACATTATCCCTAGTGAGCCACTTTGAGCCTATAAGCCTTTTCTTTGTGATTTGAGCACAATACAAGCCTTGATAATCCATTTGAGCCTTATATATATAACCTATGTGTGGATAATTGAGGATGATGATGGTTTACAAGGGAAAATGTGGAAAAATGTGCAAATAAATGGAAAAAAGGTTAACTCAAGAAAAAGGACGAAAGAGCTCAAGATAAAAAGCAAGTGCAACTTCAACAAAAGTGAAAAAGGAGCAAAATCCTAAAATATGCTCAAGGAACGCAAAAATCAAAGAAAAGAAGTATGTCATTCAAAAGAAGCTCAAGAAATTCATGGTATGTTGATGTTTAGTATTCTTGAACAATTACAAATGAAGGACGTTTGAAAGTGAGGAAGTTGCAGAAAAGAATCATATCTTTGATTATCCACACTTGATTAGTCACTATTATCCAAAGTTTTCTACCATACAAAAGAGCCTAAACATTACATCCTAAGATAAAGACTTTTTTGATTACTTATTGAAACTAGGTGGCTTGTGAACATAGTCCATAAGCAAGCCTATGGTGAGTCGATTCTAACAGGTTGATGAGTGTTGTCTAAAATCCTACTTTATAGAGTGTTGAGTGAATTTGATATCCTATGAGAGGCTTGGATTGAAAGAGATTTGATTACTCTTTTGTCATTCTTAAGATTGACCTCGTTAATCTTTCATGTTATAGGTTTGATGATGTAGGGATACTTAATATGATCTTGTAGTCCTTATTACTTGTGATGTGTTGTGGTTTATGTTCGTTAGGTGTTTTTCTAGGTGAAAATTACTCCTCTTGTTTATCATTTTTTTTATTCAAGGACGAACAACATTTTAAGTTTGAGGGGTTGATCGTCGTCATTTTCACCTAGGTTTTAGTATCTTTATTTGTGAATTTTCGTATATTTTTATCCGTATTTGTATAAGTTTTGGTGGAGTTTTATGTTAATTAGGATAGAAGTGTACAGGTTGATAAATATATAGAAATGAGCTTAAATGTATGTGAAACAGGTCAAAAACAGAGCAAAACGGAGTCGAGAGCTGAAACGGGCTGAAAAACACCCAACTCAGGTTGCATGGTCTTACTCGAGTTGTAACTCGAGCAAATGCAGGAATTGTCCAGTAGCTAAACTTGAGTTGCAAGGTCTAACTCGACTTGCAACTCGAGTCGAGTTAGGTGCCGAGGAAATTTAAGCTTCTAACATGAGTAGACAGGCGAGAGCTCGAGTTATCTTACTCGAGTCGAGCTAGGGTGAGGGCAAGTCGAGCTGGGGCAAAGTAGCGTCCAAAATTATCCAGTGAGCTAACTCAAATTGCAAGGTCCAACTCGACTTGCAACTCGAGTCGAGCTAGGGTCGAAAAACCGTCCAGTGTGCAGAGCCACGCAACTCAACATGACAGGCAGTAGCTCGAGTTGGCTACTCGAGTGGAGCTGGGTAAAAAGCAGAAAAAAGCCAGAAAATTCCAGAAGCTTATAGAAGGACCCTAAGGGTTATAAATGCACAATTGGTGCAAAAATTACAGGGAGAGCCTCATTTGACATTTATTTTGGAGATCAACACACACACTCTCTCACCACCATATCACATACTCCATCCGATCCATCTCTTCCACCCTTCAATTCATCTATCCACTCAACTTGATCTTCATCAATCCATCATCCAATCCATCCATCCACCATTTGAGAAGAGGAAAGCTTCAAGGATTGAAAGAGTTAGCATATTGAAGGGATGGAAGGTTTCTCCATGAAAGGGAAGCCAATCTACTTTTCATTTGTTGATTTTCTTCTTATTTTGGCTCAAATGGAGCAAAGCTTGATTTGTAATGATATAATCACAATGTGTAGTGGCTAGTCCTATAGTAGGACTAATCATATGATTGGTTGAGAAGAATGCTAGATATGTAGGATTAGAGATGTTGAATTGAGTTAATTTTGGACTTCCTTTTATGATTAATGATTCATATTTCATTTCAATATTTGTGTGATTAAATTATCTTTTCATGGTATTATGATGACCATTCCAACAGTATGATGAGTGGTTCAATTTGATCATATATTAAGATGTGCATGCATGTTAGTGTGAGGGGAGGTAAGTCATACCCTTCTTGTGCTTAGAACACTCATAGGGGGACACTTAAGAAATTGAGTAAAAAGAACCTACTTATGATTATAGTACCTTAAGGAAATTGAGAGTTAGACAATCCTAGGAGATTTAGACTTGTTAAAGAGTCAAGAACCTAGTTGCCTTGGCCATAGGGATTAGGGGTAAAATTGTGATTGCTTTTAGTCCACAAATTAATGAAGTTCACCATTAAGAGTTATGCATATCTAGCTAGAGTCTTAACCATGATTATGATTAGCCTTGCTCTCTTCTCAAGTGAATTCTACCTCAATTCCATTAATTATTTGTGTGTTGTTTGATCCATTACTTGTTTAGTTCAAATTCTTAGTTAATTGATTAGAATAATTAGTAGCTTAAACAATCAAACCTTCAATCGGTCATTCTTACAAAGCATAAATTGATGGAAAATCTGGATACAACCTAGAGTTAACTTTCCCTTGGGATGACATTATTATAAATTTTGTACTTAGTCACACGTGTACTCGACGATAGAGTCTCTTACTCTTACACATTTTACTAGAAATGCGACTAAGAACATCTGTAAACCCTAATCTAAGAGATTAATCACGCCTAACAGTGTGATGGGGGTTAGGAAACAACAGATTGAGAAGATCTCGAGGATTGTCGCCCACACGACGTCGAGATTGGACTTGGAAATACAATAGAAGATCAAGAGGTCGTTTGCTGCTGCTGTCCACCAACTTGTACGATTTTTATTAAATCGTACAGACTTTTGAACAGGACATACAATAAACTGTCAGAAAGCCACGGAAGAGAGGATAGTTTTGGCGCGTAGATCACTCAAATCCGACATCAGATGAGAGAGTTATGCCCAAAACGGCGAGGTTGCGCAGGCTAGTGGCGAGAATTCATCGTCTTCAACATACCTTGGTGAAAGATAATACGTTTCTTCTTTTCATGCTTCCGTTGTATGTTAGAAACATATGGAACCCTAACGGGTCATGTTAACAAAATGATCGAAAGCCAACAATTGGTATCAGAGCTTCGGTTTCATGGTGAAGCGTGAAACGTTAGGTTAGGGTTTATGTGCCATATATGAATTAGGGTTTTAGAACTTGTTTCTTGTTATATACCCTACCTTGTACACGTTGGCACACACTTTGATGCTTGGTGGTATGGCTGGATCACTGCGGCATGAGGCTCGCAAGGGCTGTCGGATGGTGTTTTGTGTTGGAGATCTTAGTCTGAAACCCTAAGTGTGACGGATGTATGAAAGAGCATGGTAGAAGTAGTGATGCATGGCGGTTGTGTCATGATCACCGGCAGATATGTGGAGCGACAGCTGCTGCACGGGAAAAGTGGTGGCCACACATTGAGGCACGGCAGACGCGCAGGAGGCATGTTTTGGGCGCTGGTTATTCGATGTTCGGCCTAGGGCATAGGTCACTGGGCCATGCGATGGCAACATGAAGCTGTGCACCGGTGGTACGGGTTGTCGTGTGCTGATGTTGCTGCCCCACCGTGTGGGATGCTATTTCTGCGGCTACTAGTCATGGCACATACGAGCAGCGACGATGATCTGTTGGCGAAATGTGGCGGCTATGGTGGCTGACGTAGGCTTGGCTGGACGTGAAGACGATGAACAGATGTTTGAAATTGGCCATGCTTGCTGGTGGCAGTGGTTAGGCGCGACGGCTGGTGGTTGCAGCACAAGTCTCGACCCAGGCGTTCCAGTTCTGAGCTGTCAGTAGTAGTTTCGAGCGAGCCGAAGTAGATTCCGGTCGAGTGCTGCACAGGTGTCGATTGGGTCTTACACGGATGGAGCGAGTTCGACGTGCCTTCAGTGAGAGTCTGCCTGGATTTGTGAGCGGGTCTGCACGGTGTGTCTCCATGCTAGCGGCTAGGTCTGCTTGGCTGATGAAGTTGATGGACGGCGCTGCTAGGAAGTATGGCTGATGGAGGCGTGCCTGGCAGCAACTTTGCATGTCAGGTCTGCTGAAGGCTTGCATTGGAGTGTTGTTGGACATCAGGAGACGAGCGACTTGACTGGCAGAATAGCCAGTGGTTGAGCACGACGGCGTGCAGATTGGTGGCGCACATTTGCAGCGAACGGGCACACGGAAGGGAGGGCGTTGGCGCTCGCCAGCGCGCACGTATTGAGCAAATTACCTAGCAGAAGGCCGATTGTGGTGCACGACGGCAGGTTTGTCGTTGGATGGGTCACACGGTTGCTGGGAGCAGGCCGTACAGATGCCAGTAGTTCGTACGGATGCCAGCAGTTCGCACGGTGGTGAGTAGCAGACGCTCGAAGGCTGTCTTATGATGCCACAAGCTGCCAGGTGTTACGCGCATGGTGGTGTGCTTGGGTGCTGGGCGGCGAGCGCTCGATGGCGTGCGCATGGTGAGCAGGTTCCGGTAGCAAGGCGTTGAAGCTGCCGAGTGCTATAAATCCATGGCGGGTGATGGTGCCTGTTTGCGAACATGTAGCGAGCGGCTGGGATGTGGTTGAGGTTGATCCCCGTCTGCGTTACCTGCATTGGTAATTGGTGGCGAACAATCGAGTTCGCCATGATATATAACTGTTGATAATTGATTTATTTATTAATTATTGTTATATATGTTATGCATGTTCTCCGTGATTTACTGGCTTATTTGCCGTAATAGGAGCATGCTAGGTTGTATATTATATTCTTGAATATTATATGCATGTAAAAACCCTCGGTATTAAATAACTAAGTGGGAGAGGGGATTAGTAATTAATTTCCGCGGCCTCCATTATTGGTTTGTAAGATATGTGAGTAAACTTGCGTGTTGGCATAGACATTCCTCCCCATTGGATGAGTTCATTTGCGGATCACTGTACAAACTTATAATTGATGACTGTAGGAAGTTATCCGAACGTGTGTGTACTTCTCCATATTTAAGGCATATAAGCTTGGGCCGCGGACTTGGGGTCGAATAATGTTGTACACTTAGATGTAAATAATAAGTATCCTCCCATCGGAGTCACTGTTTTTATTTGCATGGCTAAAGAGGAACCGACTATTAATTTTTTTGTCATGAGTTTAGATTGGCAAATGAAATTAATGGGTAAAACCTTCTCTTGTAAATGTTCGGGTTTGTAAACGTCCACACTATCGTGGCTTGCAGACTCACGGTGCTTGAGATGTCGGTGAATTTTATTTTTATATTGTTTTGAGGGAATCAATATAAATGGATAAAATTTGAAGATTTGATCGGTATATTTATTTGTGATTCTCTGTAATTTCAAATGGTTTTATCTCGCTTATTGTTTACTAAAAGAATCATATTTACTTGTCCAAAATTAGATGATTAGAAAAGAATCTTGTTTTTGAATTTTACTGCTTAAGAAAATATAAATATGCATTCTCACTAAGGATGTCACATGATGCCTATTAAAGTCTCTAGTGGAAAGGTGAGAGGTTCATAGAAATATGATGGTCACATGCGACTGTTGGCATTTGGATCTTTAGGTTAGCGTGAACCGTTAGGGTTCCATACAATTCTACTGCAGCGTAAGCATAAAAGCAGAATTGAATTACATTTCACCGGGTTTGATGTAGAGGATGAACAGTAAGAACGAACGACCTTCCGGTCTTCTGTCGTATTCCTAAGCCTCGCTTTGACATTGTGTGGGCAACGATCACCAAAGCGATCTCAATCTGCAGTTCTCCTCAAACTCACGATTTTTGGTGTGTATATTAGGTTACCAGGCTGCTGAGATTGGCTATATATATAGGCTACAACAGGGACCATGAGGAGAAATTAGGGTTTGGGCCTCCCATTGGGCTTAAGCATCCAAGTTTAGCCCAAAACTTATACTTAAGTCCAATAATAATAAATCAGTCCACTAAAAAATATTATTGAACTGCCACCCTAATCCCAAATTATGTTATAGGCTCCTTCTTATATGAGCCCGTTAATCTCCCCGTGTTTAAGATTCAATGCCCTTTACTTAATTAAGTTGTTGGAAACTCAATTAATTAATATATTTACCGAGAGTAGTACCACTCAAGCTTATTATCATGCCAGAATAAATCCACCTGCAGGGCATGATAATCATTATGAGCTCCTCAAGGAGACATCATCAACCAATTCCATTAGGACAAAGATTCCTTCTACAATCAACAGCACACCATAGAGACAATATTATCTCCCGACTCACCAAGAATATTGATTTAATAATTAAATCTCACCCATTGATGAATCAAGGAAATAAATACTGGCTTACGTGTCGAGGTTATTGTATAGGGATTAAGAGTACAAACTTACATAATAACAGAGACCAAGTTCTATTATTTAGTCAGTATAAACCAAACGATCTCAACGACGGTCCTATTCAATACACAGAAAGTGCGCTAGTGAAATTTTATAGTTAAGACAGACTAATGCCAAATTACACTACAACCATACCGATAGATAGTCCCTTTCTATCTCGATTGTGAATATCTATTTATACTTTATAAGGAGCCGATAATATGATCTTCCGTGTTATGCCGCACACCACATTATCTACAATATAAAGTAAATGGACTTTTGCAACAATTCATAAATAATTATGCAAAACGTTTGATCACAAGGTTCTTATTTTAAATAAATTGTTTAAACATTGTTCATACAAAAAGCAAGACTTTTAGTATACACTCTAATAATCTCCCACTTATACTAAAAGACTATGCTGTCATATCTGCTGACATGCATCTAAGCCCCATTCCTTCAACATGCCTCCCAAAAGGTTTCGCCGGAAGGCCCTTAGTGAAAGGATCAGCTAGGTTATCTTCCGATGCAATCTTAGAGACAACAACCTCCCCTCTTTTCATGATGTCTTGTATCAGGTGGTACTTGCGCTCAATGTGTTTACTTGTCTTATGGGCTCGTGGTTCCTTCGAGTTTGCAACTGCACCACTATTATCACAATAAATTGTGATTGACTTGGGCAAACCAGGAATCACATCTAAGTCCAACAAGAAGTTACTGAGCCATACAAATTCCTTAGCTGCCTCAGAGACTGCTACATATTCAGCTTCCATGGTGAAGTCAAAAACGCATTTCTGCTTAATACTCCTCCATACTATGGCTCCTCCTCCAAGATTAAACACATAACCTGAGGTGGATTTATTATTGTCCTTGTCCGATTGGAAATCCGAATCCATGTGACCCACAGGTAGTAAAGAATCTGCCTGGTAAACCAACATATAATTCCTAGTCCTTCTCAGGTAATTCAAAATATGTTTTACCGTAGTCCAATGCCCCTCCCAGGATTACTTTGATACCTAGTGACTATGCCCACGGCAAAATAGATATCTGGTCTCGTACATAGCATAGCATACATGAGGCCTCCTATTGCCGAAGCAGAAGGAACATCCTTCATGTCATCTATCTCCTTTTGTATCTTTGGGATAAGCACAACATTCTTTTCTTGCGATTCTTATCACTTTAATTCCTAGAATGTGGTCGGCTTCTCCAAAGTCCTTCTTTTCAAACTGCTTAGATAGCCATACCCTTACGCCAGATAGTACCTTTACATTGTTTCCAATGAGCAGGATATTATCTATGTAAAGTACAAGAAACACCACCACGTTTCCATCACACTTTTTGTACACACAAGACTCATCCGGACATTGAACAAATCCATATAACTTGATTACCTCATCAAAATAGATGTTCCAAGATCTTGAAACCTGTTTAAGTCCATAAATGGACCTATTAAGCTTGCATAAAAGATAATCTTTGCCCTTTTCAATGAATCATTCTGGTTGCTTCATATGGATGTTTTCCTCAAGACTTCCATTTAGGAAAGCTGTCTTGGCATCCATTCGTCATACCTCATAATCCGTATGAGCAGCAATAGACAAAAAAATCTAGATCGACTTAAGCATGGCCACAGGTGAGAGGTTTCCTCATAACCGATTCCCTCTTTCTGAGTATACCCTTTCGCTACAAGCCTTGCCTTAAAGGTTTCCACCTTACCGTCAGATCCTCTTTTTCTTTTGTAGACCCACTTACATACAATGGCTTTTACACCATTTGGTGGTTCTACAAGCTCCCAGACTTGGTTAGAATACATGGATTCTATCTCGAATTTCATTGCTTTTTGCCAATATTCTGCATCTTTATCTTGTAATGCTTCGTCGTAACTCCATGGGTCGATTTCATGTTCACCAGAGACAAAGTCTGATGATTCTCCTAAAAACATGAATCTTTCCAGTTGTCTCACAACCCTCCCACTACGACTAGACACCACATGCAATTGTGTATCAGATGTGACACGCGTTGCAGTTTCTTGTGGTATTTCCTCTTGTACATTTGGTATTAAATTAGGTGTTTCCCCTCTAACTTCTTCTAGAACATTTCTACTCATGAGTTTGTGATTCATTATATAATCCTCTTCCAAGAATTTAGCATTCGTGCTAACAATTACTCTTTGACTCTTAGGATCATAAAATAAATCACCCTTCGTTCCTATAGGATATCCCACAAACAGACAAACATTAGTATGCGATTCTAACTTATCAGCATCTTCCTTCAACACATGTGCCGGAGCACCCCAAATTCGAATATGCTTTAGACTATGCTTTTGCCCGATCCACAATTCTGAGGGTGTAGAGAATACCGATTTAGAAGGTACTAAATTCAAAATGTAAGCCGCTGTTTCCAAGGCATATCCCAAAAACGAATTTGGTAATTCAGAATAACTCATCATTGATCTAACCATTTCCATAAGAGTTCAATTCCTTCTTTCTGCTACACCATTCTGCTGGGGTGTGCCCGATGCAGACAATTGGGATTCAATCCCCTCCCTTAATAAATAGTTTCTAAATTCTCCTAAGAGGTATTCCCCACCACGATCAGATCATAATGTTTTGATAGATTTATTATGACGCTTCTCCACATCAGCCTTGTACTCTTTGAATTTATCAAAGTACTCAGACTTGCAGCGCATCAAATAAATATATCCATACCTTGAATAATCATCAATGAATGTGACGAAATATTCAAATCCACCTCTTGCTTGGATAGACATAGGACCACACAGATTAGAATGAACCAATTCCAACACATCTTTGGCTCTATACCCCTTGGCCTTAAAAGGCCTTTTAGTCATTTTCCCTTCCAAGCATGATTCGCAAATTGGAAAGTTTTCGAGTTCCAATGAACCTAAAGGTCCATCCTCGATCAACTTTTGAATCCTACTCAACTTAATATGACCAAGTCTTAGATGCCAAAAATATGTTTGATTCATTTTTGAAGGTTCTTTTCTCTTATTATTATTAGTGGATGCATTATTAATTTCCATTTGTTGCATTGCAGGAGATATAGGATTAAGAGTATACATATTATCAACCAACGTACCACGACATATAACAATTCCATTCTTCTTAATAATAACCTTGTCATTAAAAGAAACAGGATATCCATCCATAAACAATTTAGAAACCGAAATTAAATTCTTTCTAAAAGAAGGTACGTAAAGACAATCTCTCAAAACAAGTGTTTTATTCCTATCAAATGATAAATAAAAATCTCCCACTGTAACTGCCGCCACTTTCATAGCATCTCCTATGAATATGGCAATCTCTCCATCACTTAGCTGTCGGGTTGGACGAAACCCCTACAAAGAATAGCAGATATGATCAGTGGCTCCCGTATCTACACACCAAGTGTCAGCAGATACAGCCGCTAAACACGATTCAACAAGAAGTAAATAAGACATACCTTGCTTGTTCCTCTTTAGTAGAGGGCAGTCAGCCTTGTAATGACCCGGCTGCTTGTATTTGAAGCACTTGCCTTTAGGCTTCTTGACCACACCACATTGTGCTCATCCTCCTGTGTTAGCTGCTGGCTTTCCTTGCTGCTTTTTCTCCCTACCACCTTTCTGCTTAGGACGAGCAACATTTTCAGTAAAATTCACTTGAGGATGTTGACGAGTAAGCCCTTCAGCCACCACAAGTTCTGTCAAAAGCTCTGCTAATGAATATAACCTTCGATTCATGTTGTAGTTCAAGCGAAACTGCTCAAAACTCATAGGCAAGCTTTGGAGTATGAAGTCGAATTGGGTTTTCCCATTGATTTCAGCTCCAAGGACTTCCAACTCATTGAGCTGGCCCATTATTTTGAGGATGTGATCCCTTACGGAAGCACCCTCAGCCATTTTGGCATTCGTCAATGCAACCATGGCCTGTTGCCTAGCAGCCCTACTTTGATGACCGAAGAGTTCCCAGAGATTTAGCATCTCGGCCGATGTAGTCGCCATGGCGTGATGCTGATGTTGCAGCACATTTGACATAGAAGCCAAAATGTAACACCGTGCCATCTCATCAGCCTTGACCCACCTCGCATGAGCAGCAACCTCTGCTTCAGCAGTAAGAACAATATCCAGGTTTCTTTTCTAATCAATATAGTTAGGACCAGTAAGTTTGTTATCTTTAAGTATCACAGCAAGTGGATTAAAAGCCATATGAAAATCGTGATAATCAAATAAATAAATATAAATGATCAAACACTTCGAATTTAAAATTTATATTGATTCCCTCAATAAACAATATAAAATAAATTCACCGACATCTCAAGCACCGTGAATTTGCATGCCACGTTAGTTTGGACGTATACAAACCCTAACATTCGCAAGAGAAGGCTTTACCCATTAATTCCATTTATCAAATTAATCTTATGACCCAATGATTAATAGTCGGTTATGCTTTGGCCATGCAATTAGTGGCAGTGACTCCGTTGGGGAGGATACATATTAATTGTATCTAAGTGTATACCATTATTTGAAATAAGTTGTCACTCAAGTTTGTGTGTCTTACAGTTAGAGAAGTCCACACGCCCTCAAATAATTTCCTACAATCATCAATTATTAATTTGTACAAGTGATCCGCAAATAAAACTCATCCGTTGGGGAGGAAGACATTATAGTCGACTCATAAGCTTACTTGCATCACATTACAAATAATAATTATTTAATAAAATTTATTCCAGTGATCCACAAATAAAACTCATTCGTTGGGGAGGAAGGCAATATAGCCGACTCATAAGCTTACTTGCATCACACAATAAATCAATAATGGAGGCCGTGAGATTTATATACCAATCCCTCATCTACTTAGTTATTTAATAGGAAGTTTTTACATGCATACAATATAACAGATATAATTATGCAAACAATTAACATGCCACTATTTAAAAGCTATAAATCAAATAGAATGTTTCCCAAATATATAATAATAATTGACAAATAAACCAATTATAGCAATTATATATAACGAAATAAAAATTAATTGCCAAATAAAAAATTGACTTTGTCAACAAACCAATTAAGCAATTAAACACATGACTTGGGCAAGAAGGAAACTTGGGCTTAGAGCTAAATATGAATGAAACTTGGGCCCAATGATAAATAGCCCACTAACGAGTTGCTGCAGAAACTGCTCAAAACGTCAGCCACATCCTCCCCGCCATGTCATCACTACAACCAGATTCGCTGGGAACCGAAAAAGATCATCCACCGGCGCCCTCATTCCTGCCCATCGCTGGAGCGTCCTTTTCGAAAAAAAACGCCAGAAACTGCCATCGCTGGATGTCAATCGCTCAGCCGCCGGTCCTCCCATGCCTTTCTCCGTCCGCTGCCGGATGTCTCTCCGGTCAGCAGCTACCGGTTGTTTACACGTCAACAAGCAGCTCCCATCAGCAACAAGGACGCCAAGGTAACGCCAACAGATCAAGAGATCACCTTTACCGATGACAATCGCGACGCCAAGACCCAACGGAAACCAGTCCAGACTCGACGGAAACTACTGCAGACCCGCTCGAAAGCTCTGCAGTCCCAATCGGACATCCATTGGAGTTCTCAGCTGTTGCCTTCGCCGGAACTCATCGCCCAGCCGAGTCGCCGGGAACACCCCGCAGCCTTCTGTCAGCTCTGCACACCGGCGGTCGCGTCATGCTGAGCCGCCGCCATGTGTCTGGTTTGTTCCAGCATCGACGATCGCTCCACCCAGCATCGCTCACCCTCAGGCCACACCAGCTCTGTCAGAGTCGATCCGGCCAACTTGTGACCCGACCCTGAAAGCTGTGGTTACTCGCTGAAGCTGCAGGCCTGGCCTCGATCGGTAACCGCCTGTAAACCGCTCAGATCGCTGTCCATGCTTGCCTGGAAACGCGTCAGATTCGTGCTCAGAGTCATGCCAACCTTCCGACATCCATTGCGGTTCATCATGACGCCACCGGAATTCCCCAGCCACATCTACATCTCATCTCCGTGTAAACCCAGCGCCAAAACGCCGTCCA
This sequence comes from Pogostemon cablin, assembly GCA_023678885.1. Lineage (NCBI taxonomy): Eukaryota > Viridiplantae > Streptophyta > Magnoliopsida > Lamiales > Lamiaceae > Pogostemon > Pogostemon cablin. The sequence goes on from CM042974.1 coordinate 7,805,614, forward strand.
ATTATGCAACCGTGTTCACATCAGACGCAACCAAGTCCCGCATACAATCACAATTCTTACACCGTGGATCAATCATGAGGTGATTGTGTGTGTAGTGTACGAGATATGGTATACAATAAAGGTTGTACAGCCGTGAAGAAAACTTAGGGTTCTTGCAACCGTGAATAAAGATAGGGTTTTTTTTTTTTTTGCAGATTTTCATCACCGAGAGAAAAAAAATAAACAAAGCCCTCACATGTGATCATTATTGAACAATAATTCACATAATTCGCATTATACCTTTACCCTAAAATCTTGCACCACATTATGCAATCAAACTCTAGCCTAATGTGTCACGTTTAGCCTTAGAACCTACGCTCTGATACCAATTGTTGGCGTTTGGATCTTTAAGTTAGCGTGAACCATTAGGGTTTCATACAATTCTACTGCAACGGAAGCATAAAAGCAGAATTGAATTACCTTTCGCTGTGTTTGATGTAGAGGATGAACAGCAACAACAAACGACCTTCCGGTCTTCTGTCGTAGTCCTAAGCCTCCCTTTGACGTTGTGTGGGCAACGATCACCAAAGCGATCTCAATCTGCAGTTCTCCTCAAACTCACGATTTTAGGCGTGTGTGTTAGGTTACTTGGCTGCTGAGATTTGCTATATATATAGGCTACAACAGAGACCAAGAGGAGAAATTAGGGTTTGGGCCTCCCATTGGGCTTAAGCAACCAAGTTTAACTAAAAACTTATACTTAAGTCCAATAATAATAAATCAGTCCACCAAAGAAATATTATTGAACTGCCACCCTAATCCCAAATTACATTATGGGCTGTTTCTTATTATGAGCCCGTTAATCTCCCCGTGTTTAAGATTCAATGCCCATTAATTAATTAAGTTACTGACAACTCCATTAATTAATATATTAACCGAGAGTAGTACCACTCAACCTTATTATCATGCCGGAATAAATTCACCTGCAGGGTTTACATGATAATCATTATGAACTCCTCAAGGGGACATCATCAACCAATTCCGTTAGGACACAGATTTCTTCTACAATCAACAGCACACCATAGAGACAATATCATCTCCCGACTCACCAAGCATATTGATTTAATAATTAAATCTCACCCATTGATGAATCAAGGAAATAAATATTGGCTTACGTGTCGAGGTTATTTTATAGGGATTAGGAGTACGAACTTCCATAATAACAGAGATCAAGTTCTATTATTTAGTCAGTATAAACCGAACGATCTCAACGGCGGTCCTACTCAATACACAGAAAGTGCATTAGTGCAAATTTATAGTCAAGAGAGACTAATGCCAAATTACACTACAACCATACCGATAGATTTTCCCTTTCTATCTCGATTGTGAATATATGTTTATACTTTATAAGGAGCTGATAATATGATCTTTCGTATTACGCCGCACACCACATTATCTACAGTATAAAGTAAATGGACTTTTGCAACAATTCATAAATAATTATGAAAAATGTTTGATCACATGATTCTCATTTCAAATAAATTGTTTAAACATTGTTCATACAAAAAGCAAGACTTTTAGTATACAATCTAACAGCGACTCTTCGGATACTTGAGTGAAGTTATAAAGCAAGAGGTCATGGATGAATTAATGAATGAATTGGAAATGCTCAGAGTAGATATTGAAGGGAAACCTAGATCAATTTAATTCTCTGTAGTTTGCCTAGGTGTTTTGAGCAAGTTCTACCTGAAATACGAGAGGTTGTATATGGTGGGGAACTTTTGACAAAACATGTAGCAAAAGAAATCCAATTTCATCAAGATGTGAACAAGGTTAGTATCTCATTCACTAGTCGTTGAAGCATGATTAGTGATGGCATTTACTGACACGAAATGTGTAGATACCGGAGTCACTAAAAGCCTGGAACTAAGTGATGATGAGATTGTAATATACATGGGTAATTCTATGAGAGTAGTGTCTGTTGCAGTGGGAGTTGTATATTTATCTTACGATATGAATAAACGTTTGGTTTTGAGAAATTATCTTTACGTATGTTTTTCATAGAAAGAATTTCATTTCAGTTTCAATGCACTTATAGATGGATACTCTATTTCATTTAAATGACATGGTCATAGTAATGAGGGATAGAGTTGTAATCTGTAGAGATACATTGGTGGACAATTTGTAAACTCTTAAATCATGTTTATCCCATGGATGCATCAAATAGTAATTAATAATGCATCTTCTAATCCAAATAAGAGAAAGACTCTTATGGAAATGATTAGATAGATGATAAATTATTTGGAATTACTAAATTTATTTTATGGGTATGCCCTAGAAACAGCATGTCGTATAACATTTGTCTGTTTGTGGGATATTCTAGAAAAACAAAGGTTGTTGATTTTTTTAGTCCAAAAGATCGAAGGGTGAATGTTAACACACACACTAGATTTTGGAAAAGGACTATGTAATAAATCACAAACCTATGTGTAAATTGTTCTAAATGAAGTGAGAGGGAAAACACAAAGTATTAGTACCAATTGTACAAGAGGAGATACCACAAGGTAAACTGCAACGCGTGTCACGTCTGATACACAATTGCATGTAGTGCTTTGTCGTAGTGAGAGGGTTGTTCTACAACCTGATAGGATATATGTTTTAAGAGAGTCGTGAGACTTGGTCCCTAGTAAACATGGAATCGACCCACAAATATGACAAAGCATTACAAGATAGAGATGCAGAATCTTAGCAAAGTGCAATGAATGTTGAAATAGAATCAATAAATTCTAAATTAGATCTGGGAGCATGTAGAACCACTAAATGGTGTGAAAGCCATTGGAAGTGGTCATAAAATAAAAGAGGATCATACGGTAAGGTGAAAATCTTGGAAGCAAAGCTTGTTGCGAAAAGGTATAATCAGAAAGAAAAAGTTCGTTTATGAGGAAACCTGTCTCCCTATAGCTATGCCTATGTTGATCTGGATTCTTTTATATGCTGCTACTCATATGAAATATGAGAGATAGCAAATAGATGTCAAGACAGCTTTCCTGATTGGAAATATTGAGGAAAACATCTATATGAAGCAATCAGAGTGATTCATTGCAAAGGGATAAGAGCATTGTGATTGTAAGCTTAAAAGTGTCCAAAGATGGAATAAAGCAAGCTACAAGATCATGAAATATCCGTTTTGATGAGGTAAATCCGGTGACATGGATTTAATCAATCTTCGAATGGGGCATGTGTATTGAAAAGAGTGACAGAAACGTAGTGGTATTTCTTGTACTATACATGGATAGTATCTTGCTCATTAGAGACAATGAAAGAGTATTGTCGGGCGTATGGGTATGATTGATAAAGCGGTATGAGATGAAGGACTTAAGAGAAGCAAAAATATCTTTTTGATCACGGTAATACGGATCACAAGAAAGGGTGTTATTCTTGTCTCAAGCTTCATGAGATGATACGATCCTTATTAGTTTAGCATGTGACTTTATCTAAGAAAATGTGTATTGAGACACAAAAAGAAGATAAAGGTGATGAAAGCGATTCCTTATGCTTTGGCGAATAAGGAAGCCTAATCTAAAGAATGTTATGCACTAGTATAGATAACTGTTTTGCCAAAGGCATGAACAATTGATATCAAGGTATCCAAAAACAAGAATGATGAACTGTGGTAAGACATATACTTATGTACTTGAAGAGGACCAAAAATTATATGTGGACTTACCGAACAGATTCAATTCTTCTTATGAGTTACATAGATTCAGATTTTTTCCAATCAGATAGGGACGACAATAAATCCAACTCAAAGGTTATGTGTTTAATTTTAGGAAGTTGAGTCATAATATGGAGGAGTGTTATATAGAGATATATTTCGGACTGCGGACTCCATCATGGAAAGGTGATAAATTGGAGCCTATGAGGCAGCCAAAGTATCTGTATGACTCTAGAAACTTCATGATGGACTTTGAAGTGTTTCTAAGTTTGCCCAAGGTTATCGCAATTTATTTTGATAATAATGGTGCAGTTGCAAACTTGAAAGAATCACGAGCCCATAAGGCAATTAAATACATGGAGCGCGAGTACCACCTGTTATGATAAATCGTATGATGAGGGGAAGGTTGTTGTCTCCAAGATTGCGTAGGATGATGACCTAGAAAATCCATTTACAAGGATCTTAAGGCGAGAGCTTTTAATGGTCGTGTAGTGGGAGTGGGGATCAAATGTATGGCAGAAGACATGACAACATAGTCTTTTAGTATAAGTGGGAGATTGTTGGATTGTATATTAAAAGTCTAGCTTTTTGTATGGACAATGTTTAAACAATTTATTTGAAATGAGAATCATATGATCAAATGATTGCATCTTATAATTTATTTATATGTCGATGCAATAGTCCACTTACTTTATACTGTAGATAATATGTTGCGCGACAATACGCGGAAGATCATATTATCGATTTTCTTATAAAGTATAAACAGATGCTCACAACCGAGATAGATAGGGACTCTCTATCGGGATTGTTGTAGTATGGTTTGGTATTAGCTTGTCTTGGCTATAGAATCACATTAGTGCACTTTGCGTGTATTGAACAAGACCACTTGAGATAGTTCGACTTATACTGAATTATAGAAGAACTTGATCTCTGTTATTATGGATGTTCGTGCTCTTAATCTCTATACAATAACCTCGACACGTAGGGCAGTATGTATTTTTTTGATTCATCAATGGGTGAGATTTACATGTAATTAAATCAACAAACTCGGTGAGTTGGGAAATAGTGCTGTCTCTATGGTGTGCTGTTGATTGTAGAAGGAATCCGTGTCCGTCATAGGTTGATGATGTCCCCTTGAGAAGCTCATAAGGATTATCTTGTAAACCCTGCAGGTGGATTTATTCCGTCATGATAATGAGGTTGAGTGGTACTACTCTTGGATGAGATATTAATTAATGGAGTTGTCAGTAACTTAATTAATTAATGGACATTGAATATCTTAAACATGGGGAGACTAACGGACTCATAATAAGAAGGAGCCCATAACGTAATTATGAGATTAGAACGGTAGTGCAGTAATAATATTTTAGTGGTATATATTATTATTATTGGACTTAAGTATAAGCTTTGGACTAAACTTGGATACTTAAGCCCAATAGAGGCCCAACTCTAATTTCTCATCATGGTCCCTGCTGTAACCCATATATAAGTCATCTCAACTATTCGGAAACCCTAATCTAAGAGATTAATCACGCCTAACACTATGAAGGGGGTTAGGAAATAGAAAATTGAGAAGATCTCGAGGATCGTCGCCCACACGACGTCGAGATTGGACTTGGGAATACAGGAGAAGATCAAGAGGTCGTTTGCTGCTGCTGTCCGCCAATTGTACGATTTTTATAAAATTATACAGACTTCAGAACAGGACATATGATATACTGACGGAAAGCCATGGAAGAAAGGATCGTTTTAGCATGTAGATCACTCAACTCCAACATCAGATGAGAGAGTTATGCTCAAAACAGTGAGGCTGCGCAGGCTGGTGGGGAGAATTTAATGTCTTCAACATACCCTGGTGAAAGGTAATACGTTTCTTCTTTTCATGCTTCCACTGTATGTTAGAAACATATGAAACCCTAACGGGTCATGTTAACCAAACGATCGAATGCCAACACTTCTATCTCCTTTCCTTTTCCTACAAAAACAATACTTCAATACCAAATAGATATAAGAAAAGCAAATAACCGTATTATAATCCTTGTTCATAACCAACTACACATGAAACTCTACTGAAGACATCATGTTATACATGCATAATCAATTTCAAATACTCATGCTTCCAATTTCCATGTGTTCATAAACTACCACAATCAATCATACACATGACAATCCACTTTCACTTCAAATTCAACTCTTCAATAAGAATTTCAACGTTTTGAACATCCTCTTCAATTCCCCTAAGCATGCATCTATCAATTTTCCACAATTCAACTCAATATTTTAACATGCTTCACTTCATCCCTCAAATAACTCAACAATTTCACATTAACATCAAGGTCCATCAACGAATAAACAATTAATATCAGACCTATCACATGTTCATAAGAAAATTCAAACAAAAATTCAAATTACACCATGAACAAACATACAAACTAGTTCAATCAAGTTACCCACTCCAAATCAAGCAATAGAACTTCAATCCTAGGGTAATAGGGTCAAGAGAATATACCTTTCGATCCGGCCATGGTGAATTTGAACAATGTATGCAAAATCCCCAAATTAGATAAAGAACCCTAGTTTTTCAACTAAAATACTCCAAATCCGTGAAAATTCGAGTAATGGAAGGATGGAAGGTGGTTTAATCAGCGTAGAATGAAGCAAAACAAAGTTTAGAAGAAGGGATGTTTGGTTCAGAAGGGATTCGAGTGAGGGTGGTATCAACAAATATTTGGAATGGGGTTGAAAATCGAACTTAAAATGACTTACATGTGTGCGGGTTCGATTCGAACAAGGTGGTCGAACCACCCTGTCGTGTTCGAACCACACTTCTAGCGCTCTTCTTCATTTGGTTTGACCTTTGATCCTAGTCGAACCAGGGCATCAAAGTTGAACAAACCTGTAACCAAATTGGCAGATATTCAGTTTGAGTTGAACCCTGGTCGAACCTCAGATCCCGTGGTTGAATCACTCTGTAACAATTTCTCTGGTTCATGGTTCGAGTTGAACCACTCAGTTTGATTTAGACCTTTGGTCGAATCGAACCCTAGTTCCTTAAATCCAATTCTTCTTCATCCCTTGCAAACTACAAGCTCAAAAACGATCATTAGGTACCAAAACAGACCAAACTATACTAGAGAATCACTATTAAGACTCAATAATCATGTGTATATACTCCGTATACGACACACAAAAGAAAACACTAATAAACATTAGGCAAATTGCAAAAAAATTGACACATCCAAACAGGTTAAAGTTTAAATATGCAGCAAAAGATGAACTCCCCAATAAACATTACAAAGAAAAGATTATACTCTTCATGCTACGATGAGGTAAGTACATCACACCCCCCAAATATAGTAGAAACTATAGTCAAAACTATGTTTGCAAGAAGATGTAATTTCCGATAAGTAAGCACGTCAAATATAAAAATTTCTTACTCACACTAATGAAAAAACACTAAAAAATGAGGGAAAGCCCCCAACAGGCGCTCTTGTGTAACATCGGAGAGTCACGACAGTACCAATTCACTGCAAGGTATTCTCAAAGACGACGCAAGCATCATCTGACGACTTATAATACTTCAATCGATGCCCATTCACCGCTATGATCTCTCCATCTTTGTCCATGATTTCAAAACTCCCCCCTCCGCAGGCTCTATGGATAATGAACGGTCCCATCCACTTCGATTTCAACTTTCCTGCAAAGAGCTTCAAACGAGAGTTAAAAAGTAATACCTCATCCCCTTGCATGAATTCCTTGTAAGTGATCTTCGAATCATGCCATTTCTTCATCCTTTCCTTGTAGATCACCGAATTCTTGTAAGCTTGATTTCTGAACTTGTCTAGTTGATTGATTTGAGTCAACCTCAACTCCTTTTGATCCTTAAGACACAAGTTCAAACTTCTCAATGCCTAAAAAGCTTTATGCTGAATCTTTACGAGTAAGTGGCACGGCTTTCCATAGACAATTTGATAAGGGGACATGTCAAGCACAGTCTTGTATGCAGTTTGGAATCCCCACAAAACATCATCGAGCTTCATTGCCCAATCCTTCTTATTAGTTTCAACTACTCTCTCCAAAATTTGCTTCACTTGTTGGTTGGAAACTTCCGCTTGCCCATTCGCTTGAGGATGATAGGGTGTTGTAACCATATGCTTCACACCATAATCCTTGAGCACTCTCTCAAGAAGCTTATTGATGAAGTGGGAACCTCCATCACTTACAAGTGCTCTAGGGACTCCATAGCAGGCAAAGATATGTTTCTTCAAAAAAGACAACACAGTATTTGAATCATTCTTCAAAAAAGACAACTCAGTATTTGAATCATTCATGCGGGTAGGAATGACTTCCACCCACTTAGAAACATAATCCACAGCTAGAAGGATGTAGAGAAATCCATTAGATGGGGGAAAAGGCCCCATAAAATCGACTCTCCATACATCAAAGATCTCAACAACAATGCTCGGCAGAAGTGGCATCTTATCTCTTCTACTTATGTTTCCCATCTTTGACATCTATCGCATGTCACTACATAGGATTCACAATCTTTAAACAAAGTAGGCCAATAAATAGCAGATTGAAGTACCTTAGCTGCTGTCTTTTGAGCTCCAAAGTGCCCCCGTTAGGTTGTGCATGATAAAAATTGAGAACACTCTTCATCTCCATCTCGGGCACACACCTACAGACGATAGAATCCATTTAAATCTTTTAGACGAACAGATCATACCATATGAAAGTTTCAACATCCCTCTTAAACTTCACAAGTTGATACCTGTTGAGATCTCTTAGAATTTCTCCTACGGCTATGTAATTTACATAATCCGCATACCATGGATCCACTCGTTGGGCACCTGCAACACAAGCTCTCTTTGCTCCTTCAGCAAACACCGCCATGATCTTATCATCGGCAAACATCTATTCTATGTATTCAAAAAAATCATCACAATGCTCTCTTGTCTCCAACCTTGATAGATGATCCGCCAACACATTCTTTCCATTCCGAATTCCTATAGAAGAAGGATCCATCTAATGATCCTTGGCTTCGCTTCCTTCTTCTCCATCAAGTATCGGATCGCAGAATGATCCGTGTACGCAATGGTCTTCATGCCAACCAAATATTAATGAAACATACTGAATGCATACACCACAGCTAGAAACTCCTTTTCAGTGATAGTGTAGTTCTTTTATGCTCCATCAAATGTCTTACTCGCATAGTAGATGACGCAAACTTCTTCTCATTTATTTTCCCAAGCACCACTCCAAGTGCTTGATCACTTGCATCACACATAAGTACAAACGGTTGAGTCCAATTCGGTTTGATCAAGATAGGTGCAGTAATATGTGCCTCCTTTAAAACCTAAAAAGCTGTCAGACATTCATCATCAAAAACAAAAGGAACATCTTTTTCAAGTAAGTGAGACAACGATTTGGAGTATTTTGAAAAGTCTTTGATAAATCTCCTATAAAATCCTGCGTGTCCAAGGAATGACCACACTCCCTTTTCATTAGTAGGTGGTGGAAGCTTCTCAATAGCCACCACTTTTGCTCTATCCACATGCAATCCCTATTCCGAAATATGGTGTCCAAGAACAATCCCATCTCTCACCATGAAGTGGCACTTCTCCCAATTCAAGAAAAGATTAGTTTCTTGACATCTCTTCAAAACAGTAGCTAGGTTAGATAAACAATATCAAAAGAGGAACCAAACACAGAAAAAATCATCCATAAAACTGTTGAGAGTGGAAATTAGCGTGTTTGAGTGTCCAATTTAACACCTTTTTTATGAGAATTGTTGTTATATATTAGCACAAGTATCTTATATTCCATATATGTGAGATAAAGGTACACTTGAGGTATTTTATTGTGTTTTAAGTGGAAAAAGGGATCAAAAGTGCAAAGTTGGAGAAAAGATGCAATTTGTGTATGAACTGAAAAATGCACATCCAACTTGTGCAATTTTTCTGCATTTGTGTGGAGCTCTGAATGGAAAATGTGATAGATGGTTTCAAATTCACTGAAGAGAGGGTCGTTTTGGCATAAAGAACACCTCAATTAGAATCCTAACGAGAAAGTTATGATCAAAATGGTGACGTCGCGCTAGCTGTGCCGAACATAACAGCTATGTTACTTTGCATGGCTTGTTACACCTTCAAATCTTGGAGTTTCTATCAATTATTTATATGGATAGAAAGCCAAGGAAGAGAGGATCGTATGAGCGCAAGAATCACTCAAATCGGAGATGGGACGAGGAATTTATGCTTAAAATCGTGAAGTCGCGCAGCGGCCAGTGAGAATTTTCGAGAATTTCCGAAAATTACCTAATTTATCTCCTTATCACATAATCCTCCATGGTTCACCCATATATATTTCTTTTCTTATTTAATTCCCTTCTCACGCCTATATATATTTCACATCATTATTCATAAATTGGGGGAGAAGAGAATAGAGATTGGATTAGAGAGAGGTCACAACGCAATACCACACCCCACAAGGGGGGATCACCCCCCAACCATCATCCACATCCTTTCCTCCATCCATTCATCACTTTGAAGATTCGTTTGTGGAATCAAGAGGAGAACTTAGAGGAGGATTCAAGATGGAGAAGGACGCGACGATGCCCACATCTAGGGTAAGATCTATCAAACACCCATGATTGTTCTTCGCAACATCATGGGCTAGAGCCTTTTTGGTAGAACTAGTGTTGTGAAGGTTTTTATGAATTAATTGAACTTTCTTGTGTAAACTCCGTACAACACTACTTGTGGATTTATTTTATGTATGATTGTGCTTTCTTAATCCATATCCACGGGCGTTTTGTGCATCTTCAATTGGTATATAGAGTCTGAATATATATCGTGGTTGTAGATTGAGTGCGTTCACTGCTGAACATGATCCCATGTTATGATTCTAAGTGAGGGGACTCTGAAGCTTCATTAGAACTATCTTATATGAATACTTATTAATTGAATTGAATTAAGGTTATTAAGTAGGACAAAGAGGATAATTTTATAGTACCTATAAAGGGAGATCATATCGGGTTAGAGTACTAATTGGCCAGGGAAATAATTGATACTGATAGTACCAAAAAAGGGGGGTGTAATTATATCACTTGCTCCAAGGTTATTCACACATGTTACATGCATGTTTACTTGCATTTATAGAGTAGATATGCATAGTTTAGTGATGCATCCATATTCCACAAGGCAGAGTCGGACATCAACACATGGAAGGAAAATTAATGAGTGAAACTGGATTATCTTAAGGCTATCTATTCTCTCTCTTGAGTCACTTTCGTAATTCTTCTAGTGTTTATTTTATTTTAATTGTTATTTGATATTTTTTCAGTAGATTAATAATTCAAACCTCAATCTTAATTGCCATCTTATCTTAATTAATTTAGATAATAATTAAATTGATAATACGCCGTCCTTTGGGTTCGATATTCACTTGGTCGCTTGCTTAAGCTGCAATTGATATCCTTAATACTTGGGGATTAATTTTACGTGCAAAGAAAACGTGCATCAAACACCTCCATGATCTTTTCTATCAACCCATCAAATATGGCCATCATGCAGCGCTGAAATGTAGCAGGTGCATTACACAATCCAAAAGGCATCTTTCTAAAGGCAAAAGTTCCATAAGGGCATGTGAAAGTAGTCTTTTCCTGGTCCTCGGGTGCAATCATGATTTGATTATAACCCGAGTACCCATCCAATAAATAATAAAAATCATACCCTACAAGACGATCAAGCATTTGATCCATGAAAAGGATGGGAAAATGGTCTTTGCATATGTTTTCATTCAGTTTCCTGTAGTCAGTACACACACCATCCCATAGAAATCCTAGTGGATAGAGTCTCTCCATCATCGGCTTTCACAATAGTCATTACCCCCTTTTTAGCAACAACATGCAATAGACTCGCATGGGGACTATCACTATCCTTGATGATAGTAGAACGCTAAAAGGTGGCTTGTGGTTTAGGGGTCAGGCTGCATACGCTGTATGAAGTCATGACTATCGGTGGATTAACCTCCTTGGATGGTGCTGTTAGGGCTTCATAGCTGTTGGATGAAAGCATCATGAATGGCATCTTGTTTATGACGGCGGCAGTGGGGTGACCGGTAGCCGCTGCTGGCATATAGCTGGCAATTGACGGTGCTTGTTCTTCAGGTGGTGGGTATTTTTCCGGCAGTGTTTCAGTGCAGACTGGATAATGATCGCACGAACCATTATCAGTAGGGCCTGGTGCTTGACGTGACTCGCGGTGGATCTTTCCACTTTACGGCATGAGCGCTGGACTACGGTGAAACAGGCTAAAAGCTCCAAGGGCACAGCGCTGTTGGGTGCGCCGGCGTGGGTGAGTCACGCCTGTTCCGGCCGAGTCTGAGGGATTATCGAGCTATTCTGATTAGGTCAGACATGGTAGTGGCAGGTTCGAAGCATTATTCTGAACGAATTCTACTGCTGGCTGCATTATTTCCATCGCTTCGCGATGAACAGTGGTTGGCGTCGAAGGAGGTAGGCCTGGTATCTTGCTGACTCACAACGCGCTTCCGGTGGACTTTCATGGCGGGCCAGGCAGAGTTGCGATCGAAATAGGCATAGTTTTGAACGGGCCTAGCAAGTCTTCTGAGCAAGTCTATGCACATTCTGAGTGGGTCACAGCCTATTTGGAGCGAGTCTGGAATGGTCTCCGGTCGGTCTGCATAGGGTTTGGGCAGGTCTGGCGTTGCTGGATGACGGCTTTATTCTCCGGCAATGGCATGGCATAACACGATAGCTAGTTTTTGGCATGGTGGCAGAAGATGATGGGAAGGGTGGCTGTTAGCAACACGATGTTGCTGGACGCTGGCGATTATTATTGCAGACGACGCGACTCCAGCAAGCTCTAACGGGAGTATGAAGGGAGCTCTGGGGTCCTCCAGCGTGATAAGGGATGGATATTCTGGTGAAAGTTCGTCAGAGGATAGCACTGCATCGGCATCCTACTCGCGTTCACGATGGGACTTCGACCCATCAAAGAAAACGCTCATCAAACACCTCCATGATCTTTTCTATCAACCCATCAAATATGGCCATCATGCAGCGCTGAAATGTAGCAGGTGCATTACACAATCCAAAAGGCATATTTCTAAAGGAAAAATTTCCATAAGGGCATGTGAAAGTAGTCTTTTCCTGGTCCTCGGGTGCAATCATGATTTGATTATAACCCGAGTACCCATCCAATAAATAATAAAAATCATACCCTGCAAGACGATCAAGCATTTAATCCATGAAAGGAATGAGAAAATGGTCTTTGCATGTGTTTTCATTCAGTTTCCTGTAGTCAGTACACACACACCATCCCATAGAAATCTTAATGGCTAGAGTCTCTCCATCATCGGCTTTCACAATAGTCATGCCCTCCATTTTTAGCAACAACATGCAATAGACTCGCATGGGGACTATCACTAATTGGATATATAATTCCTGCATCTAGCCATGTTAGGATTTGCTTTCTAATCACTTCTTAAATAGCGGGATTTACCCTCCGCTGATTCTAAAGGCTACTTTTGGCCTCATCTAACAATCTTATCCTATGCATGCAATATGATGGACTAATTCCTTTCAAATCATCAATAAACCAACCAATCGCAGACTTATACTTCCTAAGCACATCTAATAATTCATGGAGTTGATCATCAATAAGGAAAGAAGATACAATTACCAGATATGTTTCATTGTCACCTAAATAGGCATACTTCAAGTGTTCCGGTAACGGTTTCAACTCCTCTTTTTTTTCTTCTTTAATTGTGCTTTCTCTATCCAATGTAAATACTTCCTAGTCCACTTAACCTCTTCAATCTTGGTCCTTTGGGACTCATACCTGTCATCACCCAAAGCAAATAGGTTTACAAGAAATTCAATATATACCTCATTAGAGAGCTCATCTAGCTCTGTGGTGGGAAAATAAGAGACTCTATCACGCATGTCTCCAAGGGATCCTTAGAAAGGATCAAGGACATATCTTCCTTCACGATATCATCCACCACATCAATGCTCATTTTCTTCATCATGATGCATATTTTCTTCATCATGATGTTCATTTCTTCATCATGATGTACATTTTCTTCATCATGATGTTCATTTTTTCATCATGATGCTTATTTTCATCATCAAGATGCATATTTTATTCATCATTATGCTCATTTCCTTCATCATGATGCTCATTTCCTTCATCATGAGGCTCTCTTTTTTCATCATGATGCTCTTTTCCTTCATCATCATGCTCATTTTCTTCATCATGATGCTCATTTTCTTGATCATGATGCAAATTATCTTCATCATGATGCATATTTTTTTAATCATGATGCTCATTTTCTTCTTCATGATGCACATTTTCTTCATCGTGATGTACATTTTCTTCATCATGATGCTCATTTTTCTTCATCATGACACATATTTTCTTCATCATGTTGCATATTTTCTTCATCATGATTCTCATTTTCTTCATCATGATGCTCATTTTCTTCATCATGATGATCATTTTCTTGTTCATGATGCATATTTTTTTCATCATAATGCTTATTTTTTTCATAGTGATGCTCATTTTCTTCATCATGATGCATATTTTCTTCATTATAATGAACATTTTCTTCATCATGATGCTCATTTTCTTCATCATATTTTTTTGATCATGATGCTCATTTTCTTCTTCATTATGCTCATTTTCTTCGTCATGATGCTCATTCTCTATCTCATGATGTATATTTTCTTCATCATGATGCTCATTTTCTTCATCATGATACTCATTTTCTTCATCATGATGCTTATTTTCTTCATTATGATGCTCATTTCCTTCATCATGATGCTCATTTCCTTCATCATAATGATCTTTTTCTTCATCATAATGTTCTTTTCCTTCATCATGATGTTCATTTTCTTCATCATGATGTTCATTTTCTTCATCATGATGCAAATTTTCTTCATCATGATGCATATTTTTTAATCATGATTCTCATTTTCTTCATCATGATGCATATTTTCTTCATCATGATGCTCATTTTCTTCATCATGATGCATATTTTCTTCATTATGATGCTCATTACCTTCATCATGATGCTCTTTTTCTTCATCATGATGCTCTTTTCCTCATCATGATGGTCATTTTCTTCATTATGATGCTTATTTTCTTCATCATGATGCAAATTTTCTTCATCATAATGCATATTTTCTTAATAAAGATGCTCATTTTCTTCATCATGATGCATATTTTCTTCATCATGATGCTCATTTTCTTCATCATGATACATATTTTCTTCATCATGATGCTCATTTACTTCATCATGATGCATATTTTCTTCATCATGATGCTCATTTTCTTCATCATGATGTACATTTTCTTCATCATGATACTCATTTTTTTCATCATGATGCTTATTTTCTTCATCTTGATGCATATTTTCTTCATCATGATTCTCATTTTCTTTATCATGATGCTCATTTTCTTCATCATGATGCAAATTTTCTTCATCATGATGCATATTTTCTTAATCATGATGCTCATTTTCTTCATCATGATGTATATTTATATTATCATGATGCTCATTTTCTTCATCATGATGCTCATTTTTCTTCATCATGATGCATATTTTCTTCATCATGTTGCATATTTTCTTCATCATGATGTTCATTTCTTCATCATGATGCTTATTTCCTTATGCTCATTTTCTTCATCATGATGCTTATTTTCTTCATCACGATGCATATTTTCTTCATCATGATTTTCATTTTCTTCAACATGATGCTCATTTTCTTAATCATGATGCATATTTTCTTCGTCATAATTCTCATTTTCTTCATCATGATGCTCATTTTCTTCATCATGATGCATATTTTCTTGATCATGATGCTCATTTTCTTCATCATAATGCTCATTTCTTCAACATGAAACTCATTTTCTTCATCATGATGCTCATTTTCTCCTCCTGATCCCTATTGTAGCCTATATAATAGTCAATCTTATCAGTCTAGATATTCTTCACACGCTAAATTATGTGAAAGAGGGGGTTTGACTTCATATTGAGATCGTTTTGTAGATCGTTGCCCACACAACATCAAGACGTGACTTAGGAATACAACAGCAGACCAGAAGGTCGTTTGCTATTTCTGTCCGTCAACTTCACCAATATTTCTAAAATCGTATGGAAGTCGAAACTGTACGTTTGATATGCCGTTGGAAAGCCACTGAAGAGAGAATCATTTTGGAGCATAGATAACTCGATTCCGATATTGGATGAGAGAGATATACCCAAAATTGTGAGGCTGCACAGGCTGTCAGTGAGAATTCAATCTCTACATCAATCATGGTGAAAGGTAATTCGATTCTACACTTATGCTTCCGCTACTGTAGAATTGCTTGGAACTCTAACAGTTCACGTTAACCCAAAGATCCAAATGCCAATAATTGGTATCAGAGCGTAGGTTCTAAGGCTAAACGTGACACGTTAGGCTAGGGTTTGAAGTGAATTATGTGAATTATTATGAATAATGATCGCATGGTGAAAGGTTTTGAATTCTTGGTGCAATCCGTATAAATCCTAATCATGTTGTGCATGACTGCCCCATATTGTACACTCACATACGAACACCGCGCGACATCTCACGAGCTTAAACGATGATGGGGTTGAGCGATGGTGTTGAAGTCGAAGGCGTGTCCTCTGATGGGTGGTAAAAGCCTACGGCTGTACATGATGAGGGCTGCAGTGGTGATGAACGAGCGTGGCTATCATAGTCCTTGATGAAAGTAGAATGCTGAAAGGTGGCCTGTGGTCGATGGGTCAGGTTGCGTACACTGTTGAAGTCGTGACTGTTGGTGGATGAACCTCATTGGACGGCGCAGTTAGGGCTTTATGGCTGTTGGATGAAAGCAACATGAATGGCATCTTGTTTACGACGACGGCAGGTGGGGTGACCGGTAGCCGCTGCTGGCATATAGCCGGCAATTGACGAGGCTGGTTCTTCAGGTGGCGGGCATTTTTTCGGCAGTGTTTCAGTGCAGGCTGGATAATGATCGCATGAACCATTATCAGTAGTGGCCTGGTGCTTGACGTGGTACGCGGTGGGTCTTTCCATTTCACGGCATGAGCGCTGGACTACGGTGAAACAGGCTGAAAGTTATAAGGGCACAGCGCTGTTGGGTACGCCGGTAAGGGTGAGTCACACCAGTTCCGGGCGAGTCTGAGGGATTTCTGAGCTATTCTGATCAAGTCAGACATGGTAGTGGAAGGTTCGAAGCATTATTCCGAGCAAATTTTCCTGTTGGCTGTATTGTTTTCGTCGCTTTGTGGTGAGCAGCGGTTGGCGTCGAAGGAGGTAGGCCTGGTATCCCGCTGACTCACGACGCGCTTCCGGTGGAGTTTCATGGCGGGCCAGGCAGGGTTGCGATCGAACCAGACATGGTTTCGAACAGGCCTAGCAAGTCTTCTGAGCAAGTCTATGCACTTTCTGAGTGGGTCACAGCCTATTTGGAGCAAGTCTGGAATGGTCTCCGGTCGGTCTGCATAGGGTTCGGGCGGGTTAGGCGTGGCTGGGTGATGGCTTTATTCTTCGGCACTTGCATGGTGGAACACGACAGCCAGTTTTTGGCGCGATGGCAGAACATGGTAGCAAGGGCGGCTGTTGGTGACACGATTTTGCTAAACGCTGGCAATTATTATCACAGACGGCGTGACTCCGATAAGCTCTAATGGGAGTATGAAGAGAGCTCTGGCATCCTCCAGCGTGATCAGGGATGGAAATTATGGTGAAAGTCCGTCAGAGGATAGCGCTGAATCGGCAGCCTACTCGAAATTCACGATGGGACTTCGACCACAACAATTTTTCGGTGAGCTGGCTGGAATGGTGGCATTTTTGGCAGGCAATTTCATCAGCAGCTGCAGTCACTTTGCGGTTTTAGGCAGTTTCAGCCAGTGGTTTCTGCTACAGGCTGTGTAATCGTAAGGGAATTGGCTTGGGGCTATGAATCCGTGGGTGATGATGATGACTAGACAGGGAGGTTGTGGGCTCGGTACATGAGCGGTTCTTGCAGTGTATGTGGGATGTTTGGCTAAGGGCCCAAATTTTATACTAATTGCTGGATAAGTCACATGCTTCAGATTGTTGACCAAGTCAACTTATTTATTTATTTTTCCTTATAAATAATTGTTGTAATAGTTTTATTTGCCAATTATTATTATATATTTTGAATGCATGTGCTATTTGATTTACTGCCTTATTTGCCATAATAATAGCTTGTTTATTTGCGTATATTATATCTGTTATATTGTATGCATGCAAAAACCCTCTTGTTAAATAACTAAGTGGGAGAGGGATTGGTCATGATCCCGCGGCCTCCATTGTTGATGTATTAAGTGATGCAAGTAAGCTTATGAGTCAGTTTTAGTGCCTTCCTCCCCAACGGATGAGTTTTATTTGTGGATCACTGGAATAAATTTCATTAAAAATTATTATTTGTAATGTGATGCAAGTAAGCTTATGAGTCGGCTATAGTGCCTTCCTCCCCAACGGATGAGTTTTATTTGTGGATCACTGGTACAAATTAATATTTGATGATTGTAGGAAATTATTTGAGAGCGTGTGGACTTCTCCAACTCTAAGACACACAAACTCGGGTAATATAGTTAATATCAAATAATGGTATACACTTAGGTGCAATTAATATGTATCCTCCCCAACAGAGTCACTGCTATTAAATTGCATGGCTAAAGGACAACCGAATATTAATCATTGAGTCATAAGGTTAATTATGACATATGGAATTAATGTGTAAAATCTTCTCTTGCGAATGTTCGAGTTTATATACGTCCACACTAACATGGCATGCAAATTCACGGTGCTTGAAATGTTGGTGAATTTATTTTATATTGTTTATTGAGAAAATTAATATAAAATTTAAATTCGAAGAGTTTGATCGTAGTATTTATTTATTTGATTCTCTGAATTTTTGAATAGTTTATTTCGCTTATTGTTAACTAAAGGAAATAATATTCACTAGTCCATAATAAATGATTAGAAAAGAATCTTGGTTTTAATTATTACTGCTAAAGAAAATAAAATGTGTTCGCACTTAGGACGCCTTCATATACCTATTTAAGTCTTTAGTAAAGAGGTGAGAGGTTCATAGAAATGTGATGGTTTCATGCGACTCTTTGGATACTTGAATAATTTGAAAGACAAGAGGTCATGGTTAACTTGATGAACGAGTTGGAAATACTTGGAATAGAAATTGAAGGGGAAACCTAGCTCAATTTATTTTTCATAGTTTGCCTAAACGTTTTTAGCAAGTTTTACCTGAATTACAATAAGTTGTATATGGTGGGAAACTTTTGACAAAACATGTGTCGAGGAAAACCAATTTCATCAATAAGTGAACAAGGTAAGTATCTTATTTACTTATTGTTGAAACATGATTAATGATGGCGTTTACTAACACGTTGTGTGTAGGTACCAGAATCATTAAATGTTTTAAACATAGTGATGATTAGATAATTAAGTACATGGGTAAGCTATGAAAGTAGTGGCTGTTGCAGTGGGAGTTATTTATTTATCTTATGATATGAATAAACGTTTGACTAAGAGATATTGACTTTACATACGTTTTCATAGAAAGAATTTTATTTCGGTTTCCATGGATTTATGGATGGATACTCTATTTCATTTAAATGACATGGTCATTATAACGAAGGATGGAGCTATAATCTGTTATGGTACGAGGGTGACAATTTGTACACTCTTAAATAATGTTAATCACATGGATGCAACAAATAGTAATTAATAATGCATCTTCTAATGTTAGTAAGAGATAAGAACCTTTAGAAATCAACCAAACATACTTTTAGCATCTAAGACTATATCATATTACTTAAGTACAATTCTAAGTTGATAGCCGATGGATTATAAGGTTTATTGGGAGTGGAAACTATCGAACTAGTGAGTCTTACTTGGAAGTGAAAATGATTAATTGCCTTTTCAAGGCAAAGGGGTATAGAGCCCTGAAAAGATTGTTGGCGTTTGATCATTTGGTTAACGTGACCATTAGGATTCCAAACATTTCTAACAGTCAGTGGAAGCAAGAAAACAAGAAACATATTACCTTTCACCAGGGTATGTTGGAGAAGATGAATTCTCGCTGGCAGCCTGAATAGCCTCACTGTTGTGGGCATAATTCTCTCATCCAATATCGGATTTGAGTGATCTACATTCAAAAATGATTCTCTCTTCCATGGCTTTCCGTCAGTATATCACACGTTGAATTCTGAGGTCTGTACAATTTTATAAAAATCGCGCAAGTTAGCGAACAACAGCAGCAAACGACCTCTTGATCTTCTGATGTATTCCCAAGTCCAATCTCGACGTCGTGTGGGCGACGATCCTCGAGATCTTCTCAATCTGCTGTTTTGTCTACTCTATTCATGTATTAGGCGTGTCTCATCTAGGGTTAGAACAGCTGAGATGACTTATATATGGGCTACAGCAGGGACCAGGAGAAGAAATTAGAGTGGGGCCTCCATTGGGCTTAAGTATCCAAGCTTAGCCCAAAGCTTATACTTAAGTCCAAGAATAAAAATATATACCACTAAAATATTATTACTGCACTACCGTTCTAATCCCATAATTACGTTATGGGCTCCTTCTTATTATGAGCACGTTAGTCTCCTCATGTTTAAGGTATACAATGTCCATTAATTAATTAAGTTACTGAAAACTCTAATAATAAATATCTCATCCGAGAGTATTATCACTCAACCTCATTATCATGCTGGAATAAATCCACCTGCAGGGTTTACATGATAATCCTAATGAGCTCCTCAAGAGGACATCATCAACCTTTATTGGACACAGATTCCTTCTACAATCAACAGCACACTATAGAGACAACACTACTTCCCAACTTACCGAGTTTGTTGATTTAATTACATGTAAATCTCACCCATTGATGAATCAAAGAAATACATACAACCCTACGTGTCGAGGTTATTGTATAGGGATTAAGAGCACGAACATCCATAATAACAAAGATCAAGTTCTTCTATAAGTCAGTATAAGTCGAACGATCCCAAGCGGTCCTGTTCAATACACACAAAGTGCACTAATGTGATTCTATAGTCAAGAGAAACTAATACCAAATCACACTACAACTATCCTGATAGAGAGTCCCCGTCTATTTCGGTTGTGAGCATCTTTTTATACTTTATAAGGAAACTGATAATATGATCTTTCGCGTGTTGTCGCACAACATATTATCTACAGTATAAAGTAAGTGGACTATTGCATCGAACATATAAATAAATTATAAGATTCAAATCATTTGATCATATGATTCTCATTCCAAATAAATTGTTATAACACTGTTCATACTAAAGTTAGACTTTTAATATACAATCCAACTAAGATATGTTGGCAATGGTTCATTCTGATTTATGCGATTCTAAGATTATCCTGTCGAGAGGTGGTTATTAATGTTCGTCATTTTGTTTGACGATTATTCTATAAATAAGATATATTTATTTGATGCACTGCAAGTCTAAGTACTATGATTAAATTCAAGAAGTACATGACTGATGCGGTGAAGCGTCATGGAAAATATATCAAGTCATTATGATTTAGTCGTGATGGCGAGTACCTCTTAGGATAGTTAGGAGCTATTAATCAGAAGTTGGGATTGAATCCCAAGTTGTCTACACCGGGCGTACCCCAGCTGTATGGTGTGGTGGAAAGAAGGAATAAGACTCTTATGGAAAAGGTTAGATGGATGATGAGTTATTTGGAATTACTAAATTCATTTTATAGGTAAGCCCTAGAACAACATATCGAATTGATGTTTATTAGATATCCTAGAAAAATGAAGGGTGGTTTATTTAATAGTCCAAAAGGATCAGAAAATGATTGTTAACACGAACACTAGATTTTGGAAAGGACTATGTAATAAATTACAAATCCATGTATAAGTTGTTCGAAAAGTATGAGAAGGGAAACACAAATTTTAGTACCAAGACTATAAGATGATATACCACAAGTAAACTATAACATGTGTCACATCTGATACACAATTACATGTAGTGTCTTGTCGTAGTGGGAGGTTTGTTTCACAACCAAAAAGATTTATGTTTTGGGAGAGTTGTGAGACTTGGTCCCTAGTAAATATGAAATCGGCTCATGGACACTACGAAACACTACAAGATCAAAATGCAGCATCTTAGCAAGTTGCAATGGATTCTAAATCAACTCTGGAATCTTGTAGAACCGTTAAATGGTATAAAATCCATTGGATGTGTGGCTCTACAAAAAATTAAAAGAGGATCGATCACATTATGTCTATCTGGATTCTTTTATTGCTGCTCATATTAATTATGAGGTAAATCAAATAGATGTCAAGACAGCTTTCCTGATTGGAAGTCTTGAGGAAAATATCTATTTGAAGCAACCAGAGTGATTCATTGCAAAGGGCTAAGAACATTTTGAATGAAAGCTCAAAAGTATCCATTAATGGACAAAAGCAAGCTTCAAGATTATCCATTTTGATAAGGAAATCCAGTCATAAGGATTCAATCAATGTTCGGATAGATCTTGTGTGTTGAAAAGAGTAGCAGAAACGTGGTGGTATTTCTTGTATGTACGTAGATAATATCTTGCTCATTGGAGATAACAAAAGAGTATTATCGAGCGTATGGGTATGGTTAATAAAGCAGTGTGAAATGAAGGACTTAAGAGATGTAAAGTATATCCTTGCGATTATAGTAATAATGAACACAAGATAGGATGTTGTGCTTGTCTCAAGCTTCATGAAATAATACAATCCCTGCTCATTTTAGCATGTGACTTTATCTAAGGATTTGTCTCTTAAGACACAAAAGAAGATAAAATAGATAAAGGCGGTTCCCTATGCTTCGGACATAAGGAAGCTTAATCTATGGAATGCTATACAGGAGATTGGATATTTTGTTTTGCCAAAGGCATAGTCAGTGAGTATCAAGGTAACCCGGAACTGTTGGATTGTATACTAAATGTCTTGTTTTTAGTATGAACAATGTTTTGACAATATTTAGAATGATAATCATGTGATCAAACGTTTGCAATTATTTATTGTTGCAAAAGTTCATTTACTTTATACTGTAGATAATATGGTGTGCAGCGTCACACGGAAGATCATATTATCGGCTCCTTATAAAGTATAAATAGATACTCACAACCGAGATAGAGGGGACTATCTATCGGTATGGTTATAGTGTGATTTGGCATTAGTTTGTGTTGACTATAAAATTACACTAGTGCGCTTTGTGTGTATTGAATATGACCACTGTTGAGATCATTCGGTTTACACTGACTATATAATAGAACTTGATCTCTGTAATTATGGATGTTCGTACTCTTAATCCCTATACAGTAACCTCGACACGTAAGTCAGTATTTATTTCTTTAATTCATCAATGGGTGAGATTTAATTGTTAAATCAATATGCTCGATGAGTTAGGAGATAGTGCTGCCTCTATGGTGTGTTGTTGATTGTAGAAGGAACCGTGTCCTAATGGAACTGGTTGATGATGTCCCCTTGAGAAGCTCATAATGATTATCATGTAAACCCTGCAGGTAGATTTATTCTGACATGATAATAAGGTTGAGTGGTACTACTCTTGGTAATTATATTAATTAATGGAGTTGTCAGTAACTTAATTAATTAATGGGCGTTGAATCTTAAAAATTGGGAGAGTAACAGGCTCATAATAAGAAGGGGCCCAAAAACATAATTTGGGATTAGGATGGCAGTGCAATAATATTTCTTTAGTAGAATGATTTATTATTATTGGACTTAAGTATAAGTTTTGGGCTAAACTTGGATTCTTAAGCCCAATGGGAGGCCCAAACCTTAATTTCTCCTCTTGGTCCCTGTTGTAGCCTATATAATAGCCAATCTTAGTAGTCTAGATATACTTCACATGCTCAAACATGTGAAAGAGGGGTTTTGACTGTAGGTTGAGTTCGTCTTGTATATCGTGGCCCACACAACATCAAGACGTGGCTTAGGAATACAACAGAAGACCAGAAGGTCGTTTGCTGTTTCTGTCCATCAATTTCACCATTTTTTCTAAAATCTTGTGGAAGTCGAAACTATACGTGTGATACACAGTTGGAAAGCCACTGAAGAAAGGATCATTATGGTGCGTAGATCACTCGATTCGATATCAGATGAGAGAGATATGCCCAAAACTGTGAGGCTGCGCAGGCCGTCAGTGAGAATTCAACCTCTACATCAACCTTGGTGAAAGGTAATTTGATTTTACACTTATGCCTCCGTTTCTGTAGAGTTGCATAGAACCCTAACGGTTCAAGTTAATCAAAAGATCCAAACGCCAAAAATTTCCTTCATCATGATGCTCATTTCCTCCATCACGATGCTCATTTCCTTCATCATGATGCATATTTTCTTCATCATGATGCAAATTTTCTTCATCGTGATGCATATTTCTTCATCATGATGCTCATTTCCTTCATCATGATGATCAATTTATTCATCGTGAGGCTCATTTTCTTCATCGTGATGCTCATTTTCCTCATCGTGATGCTCATTTTCCTCATCATGATGCATATTTTCTTCATCATGATATTCTTTTTCTTTATCATGATGCTCATTTTTTTCATCGTGATGCTCATTTCCTTCATCATGATACTCAATTTCTTCATCATAATGCAAATTTTTTTCTTCATGATGCATATTTTCTTCATCATGATGCTCATTTTCTACATCATGATGTTTATTTTATTTATCATGATGCTCATTTTCTTCATCATGATGCATATTTTCTTCATCATGATGTCCATTTTCTTCATCATGATGCTAATTTACTTCATCATGATGATCATTTTCTTCATCTTGATGCTCGTTTTCTTCATCATGATGCATATTTTTTTTATCATGATGTTCATTTTCTTCCACATAATGCTTATTTTATTCATCATGATGCTTATTTTCTTCATCATGATGCATATTTTCTTCTTCATGACGCTTATTTCCTTCATCATGATGCTTATTTTCTTCTTCATGATGCTCATTTTCTTAATCATGATGCTCATTTTCTTCATCATGATGCATATTTCATCGTCATGATGCTCATTTTCTTCATCATGGTGCATATTTTTTTCATCATGATGCTCATTTCCTTCATCATGGTTCTCATTTTTTTCTTCATAATGTATATTTTCTTCATCGTAATGCTCATTTTCTTTATCATGATGCTCATTTTCTTCATCATGATGCATATTTTCTTCATTATGATGCTCATTTTCTTCATCATGATGCATTATTTCTTCATCATGATGCTCATTTCTTCATCGTGATGCATATTTTCTTCATCGCGATGCTCATTTTCTTCATCATTATGCTCATTTTTATTCATCATGATGCATATTTTTTTCATCCTGTTGCATATTTTCTTCATCATGATGCTTATTTTCTTCATCATGATGCTCATTTCCTTCATCATGATGATCATTTTCTTCATCATGATGCTCATTTTCTTTATCGTGATGCATATTTTCTTCATGATGATGCTCATTTCTTAATCATGATGCATGTTTTCTTCATTATTATGCTCATTTTCTTCATCATGATGCTCATTTCCTTCATCATATTTCTCATTTTCTTCATCATGATGCATATTTTTATCATCATCATGATGCTCATTTTCTTCTTCATGACACTCATTTTCTTCATCATTGATGCTCATTTTCTTCATCATAATGCATATCTTCTTCATCATGATGCTCATTTTCTTCATCATGATGCATATTTTCTTTGTGATGATACATATTTTCTACATTATAATGCTCATTTTAGTCATCATGATGCATATTTTCTTCATCATGATGCTCATTTTCTTCATCATGATGCTCATTTCCTTCATCGTGATGCTCATTTTCTTCATCATGATACATATTTTTTTATCATGATGCTCATTTTCTTCATCATGATGCTTAATTTCTTCATCATGATGTATATTTTCTTTATCATGATGCTCATTTTCTTTTTCATGATGCTTATTTTCTTTATCATGATGCTCATTTTCTTCATCATGATGCTCATTTTCTTCATCATAATGCAAATTTTCTTCATCATGATACATATTTTCTTCATCATGATGCTCATTTTCTTCATCAAGATGCATATTTTCTTCATCGTGATGCTCATTTTCTTCATCATGATGCATATTTTATTCATCATGATGCATATTTTCTTCATCATGATGCTTATTTTCTTCTTTATGATGTATATATATTCTTCATCATGATGCGCATTTTCTTTATCATGATGCTCATTTTCTTCATCTTGATACATATTTTTTTCATCATGATGCTCATTTTCTTCATCGTGATGCAAATTTTCATCATCGCGATGCTAATTTTCTTCATCATGATGCTCATTTTTCTTCATCATGATGCATATTTTCTTCATCATGTTGCATATTTTCTTAATCATGATGTTCATTTTCTTCATCAAGATGCTCATTTTCTTGATACCAATGCTCATTTTCTTCATCATGATGCATATTTTCTTCATGATGATGCATATTTTCTTCATGATGATGCTCATTTCTTCATCATGATGTATATATTTTTCATCATGATGCTCATTTCCTTCATCATGATGCTCATTTCCTTCATCATGATACTCATTTTCTTCGTTATGATGCTCATTTTCTTAATCATGATGCATATTTTCATTATCATGATGGTCATTTTCATCATCATGATGCTCATTCTCTTCTTCATGACACTCATTTTATTTATCATTGATGCGAATTTTCTTCAACATGATGTTCATTTTCTTCATCATGATGAAAATGAGCATCATGATGAAGAAAATATGCATCATGATGAAGAAAATGAGCATCATGATGAAGAAAATGAGCGTCATGAAGAAGAAAATATACATAATGATGAAGAAAATGAGCATCATGATGAAGAAAATGAGTATCATGGTGAGAAAAATATGCATCATGATGAAGAAAATGAGAATCATGATGACGAAAATATGTATCATGATGAATAAAATTTACATTATGATGAAGAAAATGAGCATCATAATAAAGAAAATTAGCATCATGATGAAGGAAATGAGCTTCATGATAATGAAAATTAGCATAATAATAAAGAAAATATGCATCATGATGAAAAAAATATGCAACATGATGAATAGAATGAGCATCATGATGAAGAAAATTAGCATCATGATGAAGAAAATATGCATCATGACGAAGAAAATGTGCATCATGATAAAGAAAATGAGCATAATGATTAAGAAAATGAACATCATGATGAAGAAAATAAGCATCATGTTGAAGAAAATATGCATCATAATGAAGAAAGTGAGCATCATGATGAATAAAATAAACATCATGATTCAGAAAATGAGAATCATGATGAAGGAAATGAATGTCATGATGAAGAAAATGAGAATCATGAAGAAGAAAATATGCTCATTTCCTTAATTATGATGCTCATTTTCTTCATCATGATGCTCTTTTCCTTCATCATTATGCTCATTTTCATAATAATGATGCAAATTTTCTTCATCATGATGCATATTTTCTTCATCATGATGCTCATTTTCTTCATTATGATGCACATTTCCTTCTTAATGATGTATATTTTCTTCATCAGGATACTCATTTTCTTCATCGTGATGCTCATTTTCTTCACCGTGATGTTTATTTTCTTCATACTGATGCATATTTTCTTTATCATGATGCTCATTTTCTTCATCATAATGCAAATTTTCTTCATCATGATAAATATTTTCTTCATCATGATGCTCATTTTCTTCATCACGATGCATATTTTCATCATTGTGAAGCTCATTTTCTTCATCATGATGCATATTTTATTCATCATGATGCATATTTTCTTCATCATGATGCTCATTTTCTTCTTTATGATGTATATATTCTTCATCATGATGCTCATTTTCTTCATCATGATGCTCATTTTCTTCATCTTGATACATATTTTGTTCATTATGATGCACATTTTTCTTCATCATGATGCATATTTTCTTCATCACGTTGCAAATTTTCTTCCTCATGATGCTCATTTTCTTCATCATGATGCTCATTTCCTTCATTATGATGCTCATTTTATTCATCATGATGCTTATTTTTCTTCATCATTATTCATATTTTCTTCATCAAGATGCACATTTTCTTAATCATGATGCTCATTTTCTTCGTCATGATGCTCATTATCTTCATCATTATGCTCATTTCCTTCATCATTATTCTCATTTTCTTCATCATGATGCTCATTTTCTTTATCATAATGCATATTTTCATCATCATGATGCTCATTTTTTTTGCATGATACTCATTTTCTTCTTCATTGATGCCCATTTTCTTCATCATGATGCTCATTTTCTTTATCATGATGCTCATTTTCTTCATCATGATGTAGAAAATATGCATCATGATGAACAAAATGAGCATCATAATGAAGAAAATGAGCGTCAAGAAGAAGAAAATATACATATTGATGAAGAAAATGAGCATCATGATGAAGAAAATAAGCATCATGGTGAAGAAAATATGCATCATGATGAAGAAAATGAGCATCATGATGAAGAAAATATGCATCATGATGAATAAAATTTGCATTATGATGAAGAAAATGAGCATCATAATGAAGAAAATGAGCATCATGATGAAGGAAATGAGCATCATGATGAAGAAAGTTAGCATCATGATAAAGAAAATATGCATCATGATGAAGAAAATATGCAACATGATGAATAAAATGAGCATCATGATGAAGAAAATTAGCATCATGATGAAGAAAATATGAATCATGATGAAGAAAATGAGCATCATGATAAAGAAAATGAGCATCATGATTAAGAAAATGAGCATCATGATGAAGAAAATGAGCATCATGTTGAAGAAAATATGCATCATGTTGAAGAAAGTGAGCATCAAGATGAAGAAAATGAGAATCATGATGAAGGAAATGAATGTCATGATGAAGAAAATGAGCAACATGAAAAAGAAAATATGCTCATTTCCTTCATCATTATGCTCATTTTCTTCATCATGATGCTCTTTTCCTTCATCATTATGCTCATTTTCTCAATCATGATGCAAATTTTCTTCATCATGATGCATATTTTCTTCATCATGATGCTCATTTTCTTCATCATGATGCTCATTTCTTTCTTCATGATGTATATTTTCTTCATCAGGATACTCATTTTTTTCATCGTGAAGCTCATTTTCTTCACCGTGATGTTTATTTTCTTCATAATGATGCATATTTTCTTTATCATGATGCTCATTTTCTTCATCATAATGTAAATTTTCTTCATCATGATGCTCATTTTCTACGTCACGATGCATATTTTCTTAATTATGATGCTCATTTTCTTCATCATGATGCTCATTTTCTTCATCATGATGCTAATTTTCTTCATCATGATGCTCATTCTATTCATCATGTTGCATATTTTCTTCATCATGATGCATATTTTCTTAATCATGATGCTAACTTTCTTCATCATGAAGCTCATTTCCTTCATCATGATGCTCATTTTCTTCATTATGATGCTCATTTTCTTCATCATAATGCAAATTTTATTCATCATGATGCATATTTTCTTCATCACGATGCTCATTTTCTTCATCATGATGCATATTTTCTTCACCATGATGCTCATTTTCTTCATCATGATGCTCATTTTCTTCATCATAATGTAAATTTTCTTCATCATGATGCTCATTTTCTTCATCATAATGCATATTTTCATCATTATGATGCTCATTTTCTTCTTCATGATACTCATTTTCTTCTTCATTGATACCCATTTTCTTCATCATGATGCACATTTTCTTCATCATGATTCTCATTTTCTTCATCATGATGCTCATTTTCTTCATCATGATGTAGAAAATGTGCATCATGATGAACAAAATGAGCATCATGATGAAGAAAATGAGCATCATGAAGAAGAAAATATACATAATGATGAAGAAAATGAGCATCATGATGAAGAAAATGAGCATCATGGTGAAGAAAATATGCATCATGATGAAGAAAATGAGCATCGTGATGAAGAAAATATGCATCATGATGAATAAAATTTGCATTATGATGAAGAAAATGAGCATCATAATGAAGAAAATGAGCATCATGATGAAGGAAATGAGCTTCATGATGAAGAAAGTTAGCATCATGATTAAGAAAATATGCATCATGATGAAGAAAATATGCAACATGATGAATAGAATGAGCATCATGATGAAGAAAATTAGCATCATGATGAAGAAAATGAGCATCATGATGAAGAAAATGAGCATCATGATTAAGAAAATATGCATCATGACGAAGAAAATGAGCATCATGATGAAGAAAATATACATCATGATGAAGAAAATAAGCATCGCGATAAAGAAAATGAGCATCATGATGAAGAAAAAGAGAATCATGATGAATTAAATGAACATCATGATGAAGAAAATGAGCATCATGATGAAGAAAATATGCTCATTTTCTTCATCATGATGCTCATTTTCTTCATCATGATGCTCATTTTCTTCTTCATGATGCTCATTTTCTTCTTCATTGATGCCCATTTTCTTCATCATGATTCACATTTTCTTCATCATGATGCTCATTTTCTTCATCAAGAAAATGAGCATCATGATGTAGAAAATATGCATCAAGATGAACAAAATGAGCATCATGATGAAGAAAATAAGCGTCATGAAGAAGAAAATATACATAATGATGAAGAAAATGAGCATCATGATGAAGAAAATGACCATCATGGTGAAGAAAATATGCATAATGATGAAGAAATGAGTATCGTGATGAAGAAAATATGTATCATGATGAATAAAATTTGCATTATGATGAAGAAAATGAGCATCATAATGAAGAAAATGAGCATCATGATGAAGGAAATGAGCATCATGATGAAGAAAATTAGCATCATGATAAAGAAAATATGCATCATGATGAAGAAAATATGCAACATGTGAATAGAATGAGCATCATGATGAAGAAAATTAGCATCATGATGAAGAAAATGAGCATCATGATGAAGAAAATGAGCATTATGATTAAGAAAATATGCATCATGATGAAGAAAATGAGCATCATGATGAAGAAAATATACATCATGATGAAGAAAATGAGCATCGTGATGAAGAAAATGAGCATCGTGATGAAAAAATGAGAATGATGATGAAGGAAATGAGCATCATGATGAAGAAAATGAGCATCATGATGAAGAAAATATGCAACATGATAAAGAAAATATGCATCATGATGAAGAAAAATATGCATCATAATAAAGAAAATGAGCATCATGATGAAGAAAATATGCATCACGATGAAAAAAATAAGCATAACGATGAAGAAAATGAGCATCACGATGAAGAAAATGAGTATCCTGATGAAGAAAATATACATCATGAAGAAGGAAATGAGCATCATGATGAAGAAAATGAGAATCATGAGGAAGAAAATATGCATCACGAAGAAAATGAGCATCATGATGAAGAAAAAGAGCATCATGATGAAGAAAATGAGCATCGTGATGAAGAAAATGAGCATCATGATAAAGAAAATGAGAATCATGATGAAGGAAATGAATGTCGTCATGAAAAAAATGAGAATCATGATGAAGAAAATATGCTCATTTCCTTCATCATGATGCTCATTTTCTTCATCATGATGCTTTTTTTCTTCATCATGATGCTCATTTTCTTTGTTATGCATATTTTGTTCCTAATGATGCTAATTTTCTTCATCATGATGTTCATTTCCTTCTTCATGATGTATATTTTCTTCATCAGGATACTCATTTTCTTCATCGTGATGCTCATTTTCTTCATCGTGATGCTTATTTTCTTCATCGTGATGCATATTTTCTTCATCATTATGCTCATTTTCTTCATTACGATGCATATTTTTCTTCATCATGATGTATATTTTCTTTATCCTGTTGCATATTTATTCATCATGATGCTCATTTTCTTCATCATAATGCTCATTTCCTTCATTATGATGCTCATTTTATTCATATTGATGCTTATTTTTTCTTCATCATTATGCATATTTTCTTCATCAAGATGCACATTTTTTTCATCATGATGGTCATTTTCTTCATCATGATGCATATTTTCTTCATGATGATGCATATTTTCTTCATTATGATGCTCATTTTACTCATCATGATGTATATTTTCTTCACCATGATGCTCATTTTCTTCATCATGATGCATGTTTTCTTCATGATGATGCATATTTTCTTCATTATGATGCCCATTTTACTCATCATGATGCATATTTTCTTCATCATGATGCTCATTTCCTTCATCATGATATTCATTTTCTTCATCATGATGCATATTTTCATCATTATGATGCTCATTTTCTTCATCATGATGCTCATTTTCTTATTCAAGATGCTAATTTTCTTCAATCATGATGCATATTTTCTTGATCATGATGCTCATTTTCTTCATCATGATGCTCATTTTCTTCATCATGATGCATATTTTCTTCATTATAAAATTTGATCTAGATACGCGTGTCCTTGGCCACATAAAATTTGATCTAGATAATTAATTGGAAGTTGTTACCCTCTCGCCCATTATTTCTATATCTATATATATGTACTATTTATAATAAGGATTAAACCTATTGGTGGCCAGTTTCAACCGATTGCAGGTTAGTCTCTACTCCACCAACTGTCTCTACGTGTTGACAAAAATCTCCCTCTATGTGGGGACGCGGCTACCTCTCCCTCTATGTGGGGATGTGGCTACCGCTCCTATATCGCTTTCTCTGCTCCGTGACCGTTCACCTTGGTCTCTTCCACAGTTGGCCTTTTACTTTAATCGCGGGATTTCTCTCCAACTCAGGCTAGCTCGAGTTTGTTACAATACAAAGGGAGAATAAGAAACGTGATTACGATTTTATAAAAAGAAATACACACAAACTCAACTGTCAAAATGGTGTCGTTCCTTGTCATAGGGTTAAATACCCGCTCAACTGAGAAATCTAGAATGAAGATATTATTTTTGCCAGTTTGCATATTTTCGTTATCAGTTACTCTTCTTCTCACTGCCTCGCACACACTTTTCACACACACACATAAACTCACCAAGTTACTTCCGGTTGCTCAGTGCGATCCACCATGAACGGCTCCGGCAAGTGAAGGATTAGGTAGGAAAATTGTATGTTTTCAGGTGTATGGGCGTGACAATTGGTACCAGAGCGGTACGATTCTCTTCCGTTGTTTGATATTCCTTACCAGAAATTCTTCTAAGATGGAGGCAATGATCGATTCTTTGGAATTGTAGTTGGTTCAAATGATGAAAATTAATCGGAAAGAATCTCAAAGACAAAGAGAGATGAATAAAGTGATGAAGGAAAGCTTTACGCACCAGGTAGAGGAAATTAAGAAACTCCTACCAGAGATTTCGAGGAGGGAACCGATGGCTTCTATTAACAACTCTGGTTCAAGTACCTCTGCATCAAGTAGCCAAATCAATCAAAGAGGTAACAATTTCTAGAATTTTTCTAAATTCCCCAAACTTGATTTTCCTAAATTCTCAGGTGATAATCCCAGAAATTAGCTCAGAAAATGTCAAAAATACTTTGCTTTCAATACCCTTTTAGATCCACAAAAAATCCTTACTGTCGAACTCCACATGGAGGGCAAGGCTGACCATTGGTACCTTGAATACATAGAAGGCCAATATGAGCTTAGTTGGGTGGGATTTGAACAATTAGTAATGGAATGATTTTCTGAGATAGGGAGTAAGAGCCTGATAGGACAATTTAATAAGTTGAAACAACAGGGTACTGTCTAAGACTATATCCAGGAATTTGAAGAACTAAAAGCTTTCATGGTTGAATCTAATAGAAATTTGAGTGAGGAATATTTTGCTCAGAGTTTTGTGAGTGGGTTTAAAGAGGAAGTGGGGAAGATGGTTGAGTTGTTAGCACCTGCTACTCTAGAAATGGCTATGCAAATGACAATAATAACCATGAATAAGACAAATAGGTGGGTTTGGAAAACACAAAATAATAGTGAGACTTCTTGGAAAAAAAATAGAAAATGGATCCAAATATAAAAACAACAGTCAAACTGAAAAATTCACAATTAAAAGACTTTCTCATAAAGAAATGGCAGCAAGAATAAAAAAGAATTTATGCTTTAATTGTGATGAAACCTACCATGTAGGCCATAAATGCAAGAAGATGTTTGTTATAGTTGGTGAGGAATCTGAAATAGGAGAAGAAGATTTGATACTAGAGGAGGAGAGTGATGAGGATATAGAAATCAAAGTGTCTGTCTGTACATGCATTAGCTGGTAATATTACCCCTAGCACCATCAAGTTAGAAGGAGAGGTTGGGAGGAATAAGATTTCTATTTTGCTAGATAAGGGTACCACTCACAGTTTCATTGATCCAACTACGGCTAGTAAATTAGGATGCACCTTAGAGTTTACAAATCCTTTGTTAGTTACTATAGCAGATGGGGGTAAAATGGAATGCAATGCTAAATGTAGTGGTTTTGAGTGAAGAATGGGGAGTTATAAGTTTAATGCTACTGTTAGAGTACTTCAGCGCGTGGGTTGTGATATGGTTATTGGGGAAGATTTGTTAAGACAATAAGGCCATGTAACTTTTAACTTTGAGAATCATAAAGTACAATTTAATAGAAATGGTAGAGTAATAACACTAGATGGACAGCAACAAGAAATAACCCTAAAACAAATCACAGGAGCTCAATTTAAAAAGATATATAAGAAGGGTAAAGGGGTTGTCCTAGGGTGTTTGTGTATGATCTCACCCGTCCTAAATACTACTAGCACATGTTCCCTAGAATTTTAGCCTCTATTAGATAAATTTCAGGGAATTTTTGAGGAGCCTAAGGGCCTTCCACCTTTTAGGTCTCATGACCACAACCATCCACTAAAGGCCGACACTAAACCTTTCAAGCTACCTCATTGTAGGTACCCTTATTTGCAAAGGCAAGAGATAGAGAAGTTAGTCCATGAAATGTTACTCTCGGGTATAAACAGCCCATTACAAGCCCATTTTCTTCCAGTGTCCTATTAGTTAAAAAGAAAGATGGTACATGGAGGTTTTTTGTTGACTATAGGAAGCTTAACTCTCTCACAATAAAAGATTGTTATCCTATACCTTTGATTGATGATCTTTTGGATGAACTTGGGGGGGGGGGGGGCAAAAGTGTTTTCAAAGATTGATTTAAGGGCAGGATACCACCAAATTAGAATGCCATCTAAGCATATTCTAAAAACTGCTTTCGTGACCTCATCCAGCCTCTATGAATTCAAGGTAACGTCATTTGGTCTCACCAATGTCCTAGCCACTTTTCAATCCCTTATGAACTCCATTTTTCATCCCATCTATGGCAATTTGTTCTTATCTTCTTTGATGACATCCTCATATATTGCAAATCCATTGCTGATCATAAACATCACTTGGAGACTATTTTTCAAATCCTTTCACATCATACTTTGCTTGCAAAAGCCTCCAAGTGTTCTTTTGGCACATCTCATGTTGAGTACTTGGGTCGTATTATTAGTGGACAAGGTGTACCAGCTGACCCAAGTAAGGTGCAAGCTGTAAAAGAATGGCCCAAACTTAAAACTCTCAAGGCTTTGAGGGGCTTCTTGGGTCTGACCGGTTACTACAGAAATTTTGTGAGGCATCATTGGATTAAAGCCAAACCACTCACTGATTTGACAAAAAAGGGGCAGTTTGTGTGGTCAAAGGAAGCAACTACAGCTTTTGAGGAATTAAAGCTATCAATGGTTACTGCACCAGTGCTACAATTACCAAATTTTAGCAAACACTTTATGGTTGAGAGAGATGCTTATTATGAGGGAATTGGGGTGGTGTTGATGCAAGAACAACATCCTTTAGCTTTTATTAGCAAAGCCTTATCAGCAAGAACTTTGGGACTGTCCATTTACGAGAAATTTTTTTGGCAATTATACATGCTATTGAAAAGTGGAGATTTTACTTGGTTCACGGGAGGTTTTGTATCCATACAGATCACCATAGCCTCAAGTACCTAATGGAGCAGAAAATCTCAACTCCACTTCAGCATAAATACTTAACCAAGTTACTGAGGTATGATTACTATATTGAGTACAAAAAGGGGTTTGAAAATAAAGTTGCGGATGCATTGTCAAGGCGAGATCAGGATCAGTCACAATTGAGCCATATTACAGTATTAGAACCTATTTGGAAGTCTGAGTTACAGCTTAGCTATAAAAGAGATTCCCTTGCTGAAGAGATTATTGTTGAAGCCATCACTATACTATACTATATGTCTTATTTTCAGCACACTTCACGGCTTTTAAGATTTAAAGGAAAGCTGTATGTGGGATCCTCTACTGATCTTTGTTATTTGATTCTACAATACATGCACTCTTCCGCTTTCGGAGGACATTAGGGGCAGACCGCTACACTACAGAGAATAAAGCAGTATTTTGGTGGCCAAAATTAAAAGAGGAGGTGCAGGAGGTTGTATCTACTTGTTTGCATTGTCAACTAAGCAAACATGAGAATGTTAGAACACCAGGACTTGACAACCCCTACATGTTCCTTCACAAGCTTGGTTTGATATCACTATGGATTTCATTAAGCAATTACCTACTTCATCAGGAAATGACACTGTGTGGGTGATAATGGATAGATTTACTAAATATGCACACTTCATTGCACTTAAACATCCATATTCTGCTCTATCACTTGCACACAAGTTCTTAGATATTGTTTATAAATTACATGGTTTACCTTGTACTATTGTTTCAGATCGTAATAAGATTTTCACCAGATCTTTTTGGCAACAGCTTTCCAAGTTGATAGGTGAGTTCTGCTTACCATCCACAAACCGATGGGCAAACGAAAAGAGTGAGTCAGTACCTCGAAACATACTTGAGGTGCATTTGTGGAATGAGTCCTAAACAGTGGATGCATTGGTTACTAATGGCTGAGTTCTGGTGCAAGACTTCTTATCATTCAGCCATAACAATGACTCCCTTTGAGGCTCTATATGGTTACAAAGCAATACCTCTGTCTTTTGGCCCTCACCTTAATACACCGGTGATTGGAGTGGAGAAAACCATTCAACAAAGACAAGATATGTATCAACACTTGAAGAGATTGCTCCAGCAGGCTCAAGAAAGGATGAAAAAGACAGTAAACAAACATAGGCGGAGAGAAGTTTTCCAGAGGGAAGTTGGGTTTTTCGTTAAGGAGTACTAACTGTTTGCACTTGTTCACCTTTTTTCGTGTCCCCAAGTGTGGGAATCAATTGTAGCTCAGCGTGTGACCAAGTTTATTATCGAACCCAAAGGATAATTCTAGACTAATTATTTAATCTAATTAGGACTATTCTAATTTAAGACAAATCTTGATATTTTAAGAGAATTAATTAAACTAAAGATGTAGAAAATAATTACTAAAAATATAAAATAGCAGATAAACTAAATATGGAAGTGTTCAAGAGAGAAGATAGATAACACTAGGAAATCCAGTTAAATCGGTCAAATCAAATCACTAGACAATCGGTTAGAATTCCTGCAGTTCTTACGAAAGTAATCACATAACTCTATTAAATCCCTCTTTTAAAGTAAACTTAACACATAAACCTGGTTTAAACCCTTAGATGTAGAAGAATAATTCCTACTCCCTTTCTAGGTACTTCATGCAAATTTCCTAATAGGCTATCGCACTAGACTTCCCTTTATAGGTACTTAAGAATTAATCCACAATTCCCACCTAACAATCTAAGAAACCAAATCCTATTGAATGATAATTAATAAATATATTAAGCGTCCAATATTAATTATTCTAATGAATAAAGGTTATATGGTTAGATCCCCTTTACCCATAACAGGTTGACAAATATAATTCTTATATATCACAAGCAACATGCATAAATATGCATAAGAGAAATGACATAGACATGCATGAGGACAGATCATATAAGACAAAAATATAAGTCTAAATTCAAAGCATTAATAAAGGAATAAATATACTGCAGATGTCTAACATATTCTAGATCATCAATTCAAACCAATTCAACCTTCAAACCTAGCACTATCCAAGAAGTATTGGCCCATGGTGTTACAGGCAACACACATGGTTAGGTATGAAGGCATAGCCATAAGTCTATAATTCAAAAGCTTAAAAGAAAGAATAAGAAAAACGCTAGATGTGGCTTGATTCTCCGTTCTCTCATCCGTGATTCTGAACCTTCTTATTCTCATTCTCAAGTAAGCAACACTGATGAACTCTCTAAAATGGGTAGATGAAATGGTGAATCTTGATGTCGATATCAAAGCAGGGAAAGGGTATGGAAAAGTATGCAGGGTTGTGGAGAGTAATAATTTGGAACACCCATCCTTTTATAGTTGAGTACTGATAACTCCCGAATTCTGACTCTAAAGTGGGCTTTTTTACGTCAAAAATATGAACGGGCCAAGAAAATGATGAAAAACGATGACCGAGCCTTGTTGGGAAGTGGCACGAGTCATGTCGGTAGCTTGATAGTGGATCCTTCGGCACTCTCGGCTGCACGAGTCGGCAGCTCTCGGGCATTCTCAGCACACTCGGTGCTGGTGCCCGCACGCTGTGCGGCATGACTAGGCGCTTCTCAGTGGCAAGACCTCCCTTCCTGTGAGTAAGATCTTAAGCTCTATCATGATCATGGTAGTTTCTTTCTTTGGGATGCTACTCTTTCATTTTCCGCGCGTGATAAATTTTCAAGTGCTATAAGATCTTATTTCAAGACTGGAATTTTCAATGTTTGTTTCTAGATAAGAACTCTAGTACTTCATTAATGGTTAACTTTATCTACCGTTAGTGTTAAAGTCTCACAGCCTTCGTTATAATTTTTCTTCTATCTTGCCAGATATGCTATTATAGTTTACTTGATGACCGGAAATCGACATTTAATTATATATTCATATAGTTTAAAATCTCTATTATGCATGCTGCTCTTTATTCTTTCCTCATTTGCTTGATCTCTTATAAAATGATTTTTTAATTACAGGACAAAAATTTAACATAAGAGATTCCAGCTGGAAATTCCAAACTTATGATCTTAAAGGTATGATTCTTTTTTACTATATAATTGAGTAAAGTTCTTAAAAAGTTCATTCTTCATGACTTGAATCATCATTGTTTCTAGAAAAGAACTCAAGTACTTTCAGTCCATGAAAAATCACTTTAGCTACCGGCTAAGTTAGCGTCTCAAAGCCTCCCTAATAATTTCTCTTCTTTCATTCAAGAATTGCTCTTATCAAAGACTTAAACATGATGACTATCTATTGGAATTCAAATTTATTTTCATATCGTTTAGAATCTCTGTTGTGATGTTGCTCCTTTATTGCTCATTTGGTTGCTCTCTTCTGAAATGTATTTATCATTATTGTACAACAATTTAACATATAGATATGATTCTATACTAGGCTTGTATTTTGTTGATTCAAGCTCTAGCACTAAAAGTAGTTTAGTTCTCCTCCATTTTCGCATTGAAATTTTAAGATTTTATTGTAGTTGTGGTATAATGATATATATTATGTAAGAAATCAATTTGTAATCTCATCATGTAAATAAAATTTATTCCCTAAAAAATACTAACACCCCTCAAATGAACATGGCTTCAGATTATTGGTTTGAATGTTGAAATTTTAGTTAGGGGAGGGTAGTTCCTTCTGGCAAAAATGGGGAGATTATTTAATTAGATGATATTATTAATAGAAAAGGGAAAACTAAAAGTACAAAGGACCAAAAGTATCCCCAAGGATGAGCTATGAATACCAAAAACATGTCCTTTAAAAACATTCTATGTAATGACTTTTTAAAAAGTTTGTTGTGAATTCTATTTTATGCACTATTAATTTTCTTCTTCTCTCTTCTGCAAGTCCCTTGTATTATGGGTGCTCTCCCTAAGGCTAAGCATGGTGAAGAAGGGCTTACTAAAAAAAAGGATCACGAGATATTTTAAAAAAAGAGTTAAAGAGCAAAAATAAAAATTAAAAAAATGAAGAAGGCTCTCATGAAGCTAAAAAAAAACATATAAGCATTGGAAAAAAAAATGAGGTAAAAAAAAGATCATAAAAAGGTAAAAAAAAAAAGAAAAATTACGAGAGCTTTGATGAACATACATTGCGCAGTTCCTGGATGGAATGAGAAAAAATGTCCAGGTATTACAATTGCGATGTACTAGTATTTTATTAAAGTGTTTTTCCCCCTTTATAAATATGATAACTTCTGTCATTTGAAACATTTCAGATGAATAAAATTATGAAAGAGCTCTAAAATCCAACGTTCTTAGTGAAGTTCTGTTTTGGATGATTTCTGTAGTGCACCACTTTTGTACTTCACATATTAAAATGAAGGTGCTTGAATCTCTTTGTTAATGATCTCTCATGCGTCTTTTTCTTAAAAAAAATTAATTACAATCAGTAATATCATTTTTTGAGTTTTATTATGTTGTGGTTTTAACATCTGGCATGTCTGTTCCTGCAGGATTTAATTGACTAATGCGAGGTATCAGTTTCAATCTAGTTATATTACAACTAAAAATCCTAATATGAAGCTGATTGGTTCTCTACACAGGTTTGTTATCCTAGGTGGCATGAATTTCGTTTGTCACGTTTTCGTACTCTTCAAATGATAGCTTTACTGACTTTATGTTATTCGCCTTGAAAATATTAAAGGCGTCTCAGATGTCAAACCTGCTCTGGATAGTAGTACCATTGAAGCAGAGTATGAAAGGAATTCGTATAAGGTCATTTCTGGTATGTTTTTAATTGTTCTTTATCCTTGAGAACCCTTTGATTGTACTTTACTACATATTAGCATTGTGAGAGCATAATGTCAAGGGATTAAACATTTCTGAACTTGATCCCTTATGTAGATCATAATAGTTCAATTGCAAGTAGTCTAAAAGAATTTATTTCCACTGGAAATTTAATACTTAAGACATTCTTTTTTACACACGTTTCAGGTTTTACCTTTTACATTCTGTGAGTAAGATCTTAAGCTCTATCATGATCATGATAGTTTCTTTCTTTTTGGTGCTACTCTTTGAGAACCCTTTGATTGTATTTCATTACATGTTAGCATTGTGAAATCGTAATGTCGAGGGATTAAACATTTCTGAACTTGATCCCTTATGTAGATCATAATAGTTCAATTGCAATTATTCTAAAAGAATTTATTTCCACTGGAAATTTAATACTAAGACATTCTTTTTTACACACGTTTCAGGTTTTACCTTTTACATTCTGTGAGTAAGATCTTAAGCTCTATCATGATCATGGTAGTACCCTTTGATTGTACTTCATTACATGGTAGCATTGTAAAATCGTAATGTCGACGGATTAAACATTTCTGAACTTGATCCCTTATGTAGATCATAATAGTTCAATTGCAATTAGTCTAAAAGAATTTATTTCCACTGGAAATTTAATACTTAAGACATTCTTTTTTACACACGTTTCAGGTTTTACCTTTTACATTCTGTGAGTAAGATCTTAAGCTCTATCATGATCATTGTAGTTTCTTTCTTTGGGATGCTACTCTTTGAGAACCCTTTGATTATACTTCACTACATATTAGAATTGTGAGATCGTAATGTCGAGGGATTAAACATTTCTGAACTTGATCCCTTATGTAGATCATAATAGTTCAATTGCAATTAGTCTAAAAGATTTTATTTCCACTCTATCATGATCGTTGTAGTTTCTTTCTTTTGGATGCTACTCTTTCATTTGCGCGCGTGATAAATGTTCAAGTGCATAAGATCTTAATTCAAGACTTGAATTTTCAATGGTTGTTTCTAGATAAGAACTCAAGTACTTCATTAATGGTTAACTTTATCTACCGTTAGTATTAAAGTCTCACAGCCTTCGTTATAATTTCTCTTCTTTCTTACTAGATATGCTATTATAGTTTACATGATGATTAGAAATCGACATTTAATTATATATTCATATAGTTCAGAATCTCTATTATGCATGCTGCTCTTTATTTTTTCCTCATTTGCTTGCTCTCTTATAAAATGAGTTTTTAATTACAGGACAAAGATTTAACATAAGACATTCCAGCTGGAAATCCCAAACTTATGATCTTAAAGGTATGATTGTTTTTGACAATATAATTGAGTAAAGTTCTTAAAAAGTTCATTATTCATGACTTGAATCATCATTGTTTCTAGAAAAGAACTCAAGTACTTTCAGTCCATGAAAGATTACTTTATCTACCGGCTAAGTTAGCGTCTCGAAGCCTCCCCAATAATTTCTCTTCTTTCTTTCAAGAATTGATCTTATAAAGGAGTTAAACGAGATGACTATCTATTGAAATTCAAATTTATTTTCATATCGTTTAGAATCTCTGTTGTGGTGTTGCTCCTTTATTTCTCATTTGGTTGCTCTCTTCTGAAATGTATTTATCATTACTGTACAACAATTTAACATAAAGATATGATTCTATACTAGGGTTGTATTTTGTTGATTCAAGCTCTAGCACTAAAAGTTGTTTAGTTCTCCTCCATTATTTTATTGTAGTTGTGGTATATATATCATGTCTGAAATCAATTTGTAATCTCATCACGTAAATAAAATTTATTCCCTAAAAAAATAATAACACCCCTCAAATGAACATGGCTTCTGATTGGTGGTTTGAATGCTGAAATTTTAGTTAGGGGAGGGTAGGTCCTTTGGCAAAAATAGGGAGATTATTTAATTAGATGATATTATTAATAGAAAAGGGAAATTTTAGTTAGGGGAGGGTAGGTTTTAAGCTCTATCATGATCATTGTAGTTTCTTTCTTTGGGATGCTACTCTTTCATTTGCCGCGCGTGATAAATTTTCAAGTGCTATAAGATCTTATTTCAAGACTGGAATTTTCAATGTTTGTTTCTATATAAGAACTCAAGTACTTCATTAATGGTTAAATTTATCTACCGTTAGTGTTAAA
Organism: Pogostemon cablin; assembly: GCA_023678885.1. Taxonomy (NCBI): domain Eukaryota; kingdom Viridiplantae; phylum Streptophyta; class Magnoliopsida; order Lamiales; family Lamiaceae; genus Pogostemon; species Pogostemon cablin. Next base: position 7,848,374 of record CM042974.1, read on the forward strand.
GTCTCACAGCCTTCGTTATAATTTCTCTTCTTTCTTGCTAGATATGCTATTATAGTTTACATGATGATCGGAAATCGACATTTAATTATATATTCATATAGTTCAGAATCTCTATTATGCATGCTGCTATTTATTTTTTCCTCATTTGCTTGCTCTCTTATAAAATGAGTTTTTAATTACAGGACAAAGATTTAACATAAGACATTCCAGCTGGAAATCCCAAACTTATGATCTTAAAGGTATGATTGTTTTTGACAATATAATTGAGTAAAGTTCTTAAAAAGTTCATTATTCATGACATGAATCATCATTGTTTCTAGAAAAGAACTCAAGTACTTTCAGTCCATGAAAGATTACTTTATCTACTGGCTAAGTTAGCGTATCGAAGCCTCCCTAATAATTTCTCTTCTTTCTTTCAAGAATTTCTCTTATCAAGGACTTAAACGTGATGATTATCTATTGGAATTCAAATTTATTTTCATATCGTTTAGAATCTCTGTTGTGGTGTTGCTTCTTTATTTCTCATTTGGTTGCTCTCTTCTGGAATGTATTTACCATTACTGTACAACAATTTAACATAAAGATATGATTCTATATTAGGCTTGTATTTTGTTGATTCAAGCTCTAGCACTAAAAGATGTTTAGTTCTCCTCCATTTTCTCATTGAAATTGTAAGATTTTATTGTAGTTGTGGTATATATATCATGTCTGAAATAAATTTGTAATCTCATTGGGGGCAACTGCCACTAGTTCCAAAATGAAAGAGAAAGAAGTAACGAAGGAAAAGGGAACTACTTTAAGATTATTAGATGAAGAGGACGAAGAAGAAGAAGATAATGTTGGATTTGAAGAGAAAAAAATTTTAATGAGGAAGAACAAATTGATGATGATGACTTGGAGTTTGATGATGAAGAGATGATAACTAAAATATATTTGCTGCTAGATTTTGTGTGATACTTTGATTGACTTATTTTATTTCAAATATTATGAATTTTCGTATGTTCATGTTTAATTTTGGCTTAGTTCATAATGTCATACTCATATAAATTGTTATATTATATGCCTTTTAAACTTATTTTATTGGGTAAATATGTTGTATATGGGTTATATTTAGTGTAGAATAAATAATGGTGTTATATTATACTTTAATTCCAAGGCGCGCCTCAGGCGTACGCCATGCGCCTCAGGCACAAATATGCCTCGGTGCGCCTTGGTGCGCCTTGTGGGTTCAGACAAAAACAGCAAATCTACTTTCACTTTATATTTCATATTCACATATTACTTAACTTTTGCATCTGATTTTCCATTGTAAACTTGCAAACTGTACACGTCTCCAGAATTGTTCCGTCAATTTGGCCTAACTCACCAATTTAAGGGGTAATTTGCCTGTCTTCTGGTTATCGCCGCTATTGTATAAAAATTATTGGTACTGATTTACTTCTTTGAGAATAATATATTGAGAGAAACATAATTAAATATATTACTCTCTCCATTCTGCTGAGATAGGTTTGTACATTTTTTCACATAGGATAAGAAAACCTTTCAAGTGTTTAGAATTGTATCTTTTGATCTTTTTTCTTTCCTAATTTGACTTTTGATTTATAGTATTTAAATATGCTTGTGTTAAGTAACAAACATTTTGGTCCACTGTGATAGTAGTTTGGTCAATTAAACTAACCTATAAGTTGGATGCTCAAAAATGGAAAAGAAGCCTGTAATGAGTGGAATTGACTTGAGTTAATCATTAGATTGAGCCTCAACCTGTGAGTCTCTTTTCCACCTTCCGTCTCTATAGTATATTAGATCCATTTGGGTTGAAGGGTAATTATTGTAGAACAGTTAAACTTTGATTTATATTTTTTATCTCGTGTGATTTATTATGCTCTGAAGATCCTTGTGTCCAATTGACTTTCTTTTTTTTGGAATTGAACCTGTTCTGTGTAGTGGATAACTCTTCGGTAATTAGTAAAGTGGGCATATATTGGTTCATTTCCTGTTAGTGGATGATCTGACAACTTGTTTGTAAACTTGTTAAGTTTTTTTCAATTTATAAATATGATCAGTTCTGCCATTTGATCTTTTTCAGATGTATAAAATTATGAAAGAACACAAGAATCCAAAGGTTCTTAGTGAAGGCATGTTGTGGATGGTTTCTGCTGTGGACGACTTTGGTACTTCTCATATCAAAATGAAGGTGCTCGAAGCTGCTTTTCAATGATCTCTGTTGTTTCTTTTTCTTAAAATAAATTTAATTTCTACTAATAATATCATTTTTGAATTTTAGTGATCTTGTGGTTTTAACATCTGACATATTTCATCTTTGTTTCTGCAGGATTTAATTGACTTCTGCAAGGATATTGGTTTACAATCTAGTGCTGCTGCGACTAGAAATACTACTGTGAAGCTGATTGGTGCTTTACACAAGTTTGTTGGCCCAGGTGACATACAATTTTTTTTTTGCCAATTTTCATATTCTTCAGATCAGATGTTGACTTGGACTGGCTGTCGGTATTCTTCTTGTAGATATTAAAGGGTTCCTCTCAGATGTGAAACCTGCTCTTTTGAGTACGCTTGATGCAGAGTATGAGAAGAATCCGTATGAGGTAATTTCTGCTCAGATTTTATTTATTCTTTTCCTTTGATAACCCTTTGATTGTACTTTACTACATATTTTTTATGTGCAGGTGTCTGCAGCACCAAAGAAGACTGTGAAATTATCTGATTCTGCAACAATTGTTGCTGGCGGTTTAGATGGACTTCCATGTGAAGATATTAGTGAAAAGATCACTCCTGCTCTGTTGAAGGGACTGGAGAGTTCTGATTGGAAAGTAATTTTATGTTGATGTTAGCTAGAAATTTATTAAACCATTTCTTGCATATGAACTTGCTTTATTATTTTTTCTTTTTCTTTTTAGATTCGTTTGGAGTCTATTGAAAATGTGAATAAAATACTTGAAGAGGCAAATAAACGCGTTTAACCTGTTGGATAGGATATTTTTGTTTTTTGATTGTAAATTAGAAGTATCTGAATGCAGTAATTTTCTCACTCGTGCGACTTGCTTCAGGAGATCTATTTGGAGCTCTAAGAGGCCGTTTACATGATAGCAACAAAAATTTAATTATGGCAACCCTTTCTTCACTTGGTGCTCTTGCATCTGCAATGGGGCAGCCCGTTAAGAAGGCAAGCAAGGTACAATTCTCCACACATTGTTGTATGATTACAAGAAAAAAAACCTCTTCAATAAATTCACATTTTATCCCCAGTTCCATCTGAACCCAATGAAGCATTCCCATTTTATTAAGTCCACTGGATCAATAGTAATTATGACCTTGGATCTTTTCTTTTACAGGTTAGATAATTAATATTAATGTGGTTCATGCAGGGTATTCTTTTAGATATCTTGAAATGCCTAGGTGACAACAAGAAGAACATGAGAGAATTTTGAAGACCTTAGATTCTTGGCTTGGTGCTGCTAACCTTGATAAGATGGTCTGTAGTCATCCTTTTCGGAATTTTTTATTGTGCATCTTGTTTTATGTACTAATAACCTTCTTCTCTCTTCAGTAGGTCCCATATATTACGGCTGCTCTCACAGATGCTTAGCGTGCAGAAGGGCGCAAGGATCTTTTTGAATGGTTGTCAAGACATCTAAATGGATTAGCTGATTTTCCTGATGCTATACAGTTGCTCAAACCCACTGCTTCTGCCATGACGGTGTCAATTTCGGCAAATAATGTGTTCTTTATAAATATCAGTGGTTGAAAATTGCCTCTTATTTACTTATTTTATTTTATGTTAATAATACTGCTTGATGAACATTACCGGATAAATCAGCAGATGTTCTTAAAGCTGCTGAAGCATGCTTCAATGAATTATTGAGGGTTTGCGGACAAGAAATGATATGTGTGATTCAAAATTTGTTCACTTATAGTCTTATTCAAGTATGTGAATTCCCGCAAGGTTCATTGTTTGGTCTATCTTTCTTATCCATAGGTGAACAAAAACTTTAAAAAATATACAAGGTTCTGCTTTGGCTATTGTTGTTGAAAGGTTGAAAGCATATGGAGGTTTTCAAGGTATTCTTTTTCAAGCATTACACGATCCCAACTTTTACCTAAAAGCAAGGGGCTTTTTTTACTTTCAGAGTTCCCATATTGATTTCTTTTATGCTACTCTTGCAGAAAATTTTGAATCTAGTAGATCAACATCAACTGGCATAACATCCAAAAGCAGCTTGGAAATAGCAAAATCCAATGTTGGGGACCGTGCTGCACGACTTGGGAACAGAACTGCACCTTCAGTAAGTTTTTTTATCGTAATTTTCCAATTTTTGAACTGTAATGTCACTACCGTGTAATTCTTATGAATAAATTACTTCCACAGAGAACTGTCCCAACCAAGGGATCAAGGTAAGAACCTATCATGTTTGTTCAAGACATCAATATTCAGTGACATGCTTTGATTAATACGAAGGATTCAAAAAAGGTATGGTCTGTTTGGTAATTTAAAGCAAAAGATGCATTAATCTCTATGGACATTTTAGACATAACTTTTGTGACGTTCGTGTAGGATGACAGAGAGAGGATGATTGTTCGTAGATTCAAGTTTAAAGAATTACATTTGGAGCAAATTCAAGATCTTGAGGTTTCTGAATCTTGGGGCCTTTTCGTGCTTGGCTCTGTGATTTATGATCTCTGTTTTTAGTTCATTAATGAATGCTAAAGTTAAATTCAAAGTTTCAGAACTTAGGTCCACCATTGGGTTTGTTTGTTTAGTAATAAGGGCCTTCAGGCATATAAAACTGCTTGTTTTTTGATTAATTGATGGTGCTTCATGAAAAACTTCAATGTGAAGATATGTTGAATTCTTTTGAGATTGTTAGTGATTGCTTTTTCTTATGTTTCAACAGAGTGATGTTATGAAGTATTTTAGAGAGAATTTGCATCGGAGGCTCTTGAGTTCTGATTTTAAAAAGCAAGTTGATGGTATTGAGATGTTGCAGAAGGTTCCTTAAACATAGTATGATGTTTTTTTTACATAAAGCTGAATGCACTCTTTTTAAACCTAGTATTGCTATTACATTTTTTCAGGCTCTTCCAACCATGAGAAGGGAGGTAATTGAAATCCTAGATATACTCTTGAAATGGTTTGTGTTGAGGTTCTGTGAATCCAATACATCTTGCTTATTAAAGGTATACAATTTCAACTACCTGCCTGCATTTTAGGTTAAATGATTTATTGATAATTTATTTTGATGAAACAAAATCAAGGACATAAGAAACACTTTGTTTTTTAAGGTACTTGAATTTCTTCCTGACATTCTGGACATGTTAAGGAATGAGGGCTACACGATGACTGAAGCAGAGGCAGCCATTTTTCTCCCTTGCTTGGTTGAGAAGGTAAGATATGTCTAATGTATGGGATAACTATTCTAATATAGGATGTTCATTCATCTAAAGTTGCTAACGGATTACTTTAAACTGGAGTTGCATATCAATTGTATTTCATCTCTACATATTCAATTTTTTATCTTATGGTATTAATGTATATTCTTGCACTGCAGTCTGGGCATAATATTGAGAAAGTAAGGGAAAAAATGCGGGAATTGATGAAGCAGATTATCCACACGTATTTTGCTGCAAAAATGTTTCCTTTTATTTTGGAAGGTTTGCGTTCTAGAAATAACAGAACAAGAATAGAGTGTGCTGATCTTGTTGGATTTTTACTGGATAATTATGGAGCAGAGGTATTTTGCTATTAAGCCACTTTGCAAAGCATATTGTTTTAACTTCTAATTCCTTGACAGAGTTGGCATGCTATATTTTAATTTTATTCTGCTGCCAGGTAAGTAGGCAGTTAAAATCTTTACAAATTGTTGCAAGCTTAACTGCTGAACGGGACGGTGATACAAGAAAAGTTGCTTTAAATACATTGGCTACTGGATATAAAATTCTTTGTGAGTTTTACGTCTATGCCAGTGAATGAATTGATGGATTATACACTTCGATTTCTTTTATGGTAGTATTAATGACTTCTATGCTGTAATCTGCAATTAAAATAATAAAAACCCCTTGATTTCTCTTCATGTTTGTAGACATGTTCCTTTCCTGATTGTTGTTTGATAAATGTAGGTGATGATATTTGGAGATATGTTGGTAAGCTTACCAAGCACAAAGAAGTATTGCTAGATGATAGATTTAAGTGGAAGGTTTGTAATTGCATTTGTTGTTGCTTTTACTCATTCTTGTTAACCTACAATAGGTCTCAAATTATTGTATTTCTAAGGCTCGAGAAATGGAGAAGAGGAAGGAAGGCAGGCCTGGGGAAGCTAGAGCTGCCCTCAGGCAATCAGTGAGGGACAATGTGTATGTTTTGTTGTTGTCGTCACTATATTGTTTTATTTTGTTTATTTATTATTATTATTTTGCACATAATGTTATCATTCCCTATGCTAGAGGTAAGAAATTGTTATAATTTTAATATTGTTTCAAGAGGCTTGCAGATCTGCCCTTTTTTCTATCAGTTTATTGGCTAAAAAATGGTAGAAATCACATTTATGTTAAATTTGCTAATTTTATTGTAATACCTTGATTGTATTTGTATAAACCATGTAGCTGCTTGCTCTATATTTTTTAATTTCATTGACTTTATTTAGTTGTCCTTCATAGCTAGCTGCTGAATCATGCATCATCAACTTTATAAGCTCATATATTTTTTGGAAAGTGCTCACTTATTAATATTAAAAGTTCTTTGTCATAGAGCAAATGAAACAATAGCTTATGTTAAGATAAACCGCTATTGTGTTGGATATTTGCGAACATAAAAAATACTTATAATTTTGGTGAAATAATTTATTTTGTGACCATGAACTATTGAAGATCATTCTATAATGGCAATGCTTCCATTTATTTCTATTAAGACATTCTTTGGAGATTAATTTATTTTTCTATTCGTCATTAATATATAGAATGTTAATAATCAATAGGAAACATGTGACCATGACATTCCTATTACTTCCTTTTGAAAATTTTCTTTTATTGGCCTGCAGGGCTGATCCAGCTAAACAAAGCGGGAAAGTTTTGCGGTCTTTGAATGTCCCAACATTCAACAGGTTCAATTCTTACTTATTAATTTTTATTAACTGGTAGACATGTGAAAACATTGTTAAAAATTAATTGTAAGTGCATGGAAAGTTATGACTTATGAAGTTCAATTCAGAGCCTAGCTTATGGCAGTATCAATGGAAATGATAAGTATTATGGTGGTAATAATTGTGATGCATGATAAAGCGTGATTTGTGCTCCATTATGGTGAATTAGTTAAGAAGTGATAAATGAAAATGCAACTTAGTTATTAATGTTCATTTCTATGTGACTTGTGCCTCTGGCTTACCTTCATTTAGTAGATCTAATGTCAATAAATTAGTTCTCGAAGTCATTATCTGAAACGTAACATTCAATAATTTCAGTTATGGATCTGGAAGAACCATTTCCTATTTTTTCCATGCCACTCCACCATTGTCACATACTTATTTAAAATATCATGGTTTCATTTTGTTGTTTTTCATTATATATTATGTACGTCATTTGCTGTTGAATAAATCGTTATTGGTTACCATGGAGATATATGTTCCAACTTGGCTTTTTGAGAAATTGAGCCTCCATTTTTTTTATTTCGTTAAACAATTATATGTATTTTTTTTAATTATAATTACACTTTTCTTAAATTCTTTTATGTGCATGTTTATGAATTGGGTATTGCTTGCTTATTCACCTTTTAAACTCTATATTTAACTGTTTGGATTATCAGTGCCTTAATGATGGAACACCTGAAGTGAAGGATGCATCTTTCTCAGCTTTGACAGCTGTTGCAAAGGTATTCTTTTTAGAATATTGCATGTTTGTTTATTGATTAGTCCTTAGTGACTATTAATATTCTATTTTGATACGAACGATTTTTAGTTATTTCAACATATTTTTTATTTAGATGGTAGGTATGAGACCTTTGGAGAAGTCATTGGAGAAGCTGGATGATGTTAGGAAAAAGAAGTTGTCAGAAATGATTGGGGGTTCAACGGGGGACTCAACCAATCATCCAAACTCAGGTTCTTGAAATTTAATTGTATGTGATTTTCTTCTTCTGCAATATTCACTTGATATAGTGCTTTTTTTTTTTTAAATCTTGACTATCTGTTTCAGAGTTTCTTATTTTTTTTAAAAATGTACTTTTAACTTTTTTCTCTTTTCTTTTG